>PVJD01005892.1:0-107102 GCA_004026545.1 Mormoops blainvillei | reverse complement strand
CCGGTGTGAGGTTGTCCCAGGCACCTAGAAGTGTTCTGGGGCAGAGTCTGCGACGTTTCACCTTCAGGGTCTCTCCTTGAGCTCCGAATCTTCCTCCCAGCCCAGGGGCGTGGCCCCAAGTCATGTGACTTGCGATTGTCACAGTCAGACCAGAACTCTCTCCGAAGGCCTGGGCCGTGGCCCCGTGCCCCCGTGCCCCATGGACCCTTATCCACACACAGTACAAGGCTTCCGTCAGGCTGTGGCCCTTGTCACCTTCTGTCTCCACACGAGAATGGGCCCGGTTATCAGCTTCTGTCCACGCTCTTCCTAGCTTTAACTTGGTCCCTTTTAAATAAGGAAGACAGCCCAGTGGGAAGACGGAAGCCCTGGACCCTTCTGACTCAGTGTATGTTTAGGACAAGCCGTGGGACATGCAGCGGGTCCCCGACAACGCGGTGCGAGTTCTGTGCGCGGGGCGGGTGAGGCCCGGTCCGCAGCCCCCGCCTGTCGCCAGCGTGGATTGTTGGCTGAGGCCTCTCCTGGCGCTCAGCACGTGTCCGGCGCCAAACAGTGACAGCCTGGAGCCGTGCTCTCGGGGTGGCGCTGGGTGAAGACTACTGCCCGGCTGTGACAAGCCACTCTTGGATCAAAGGCAGGGTGTGCACTCGGGGAACAAGCTTGGGGCCTTTGTGTTAGCCGGGCCCTCTTCCCCGAGTCCCAGGGCATGTGTGCGGCGCCAGCCCGCCTGTTAGGGAGCTCACGGACTCAGCAGGATGGCTCGTTCGAGAGAGCAGAAGCGCTCCGCATCCCAGGAGAGCTCCTTGTGGACGGGCCTTGAACCCCCCAGCAGCCCTGCCGGGGCCTCGGTAGAATGCCTTGTTTTATGATCGAGGGATAAGCATTTGCACGCCAGCAGCCTGCTTACCTGGCCATCGTCCTGCCTGCAGGCTGCGTGGAGCGCGGGCATGGTACCCAGAGCTGCAGGAGGACCGGGACCAGGCGAAGGGCGCCGTCTGACGTGAGAGCGAGCGCCCCGCCCGGGGGCTGCCGCCCGCTGCTCTGAGGCCAGGGGGGCGGGGGGCTCGTTTCATCACTCCAGGACTCGGTTTCCCCAAGCGACGAATGGAGTTCGGGTGACGTGCCATCTGGGATCCATTCTAGCTTGAAACGTTGTCATCGGTGCCGAAAACGGGCCGGCTGACGTTTCACCAGAAAACCTCGGCGTGTCGGAGCCTTGTGCCTCCGGAAGCAGCTTCTGTTTCTTCGGGATTGCCGGTCGTCTTTGTCAAGACAAGAGAAATGGGTGGAAACAGCCAGGCCTTCCTCTGAGGCCAGCTGGGGACACAGCCAGGATATGGGGTCACAAAGGTCATGTGGACTGGGGTGGCCATGCCCGGCTCTCTGGCTCAGCTCTCCTTCAACCCCCCGTCCTTCGCCGCATGTTCTCTTCATTGTTGCTGAGCAATATTAGCTTTTTTTTTTTTTTTTTAAGGCAAAGCATGCAAGGAACGAACTCATATCTCATTTAGTTTTAAATACCCACACGCAAAGGGGAGGGCCGAACGTACATTTTGTTTGTACTGTGATCCTAAGCCGCGCTCGACCTTTCGGCCTTTCACAGTGAAGGCAGGGGCTTCGTTCCCACCGGCCTCGTGAAAGAAGGCCGATAAAAGAGCCTGTCTAGGCGCTTGCCAAGCGCGCACCGCGAGGGTGCTGCAGGCGTTCCGTGTGCTGCTCGGCTGCTTTGGGGGGAAGGCCTCTCGCAGCTTGTGCTGTATTCACAAAATCAATTCAAATTTAATAAAAAGATTAGTAGGTTCTTAAAATAATCCTCATTTCAGATTTACCAGCTTATCTCAATCTTGCACCAGTGGGCTCCACTTGAAGGGAACAACACTGTAATTTAAATCAGTCCCCCGGGCAGCACACAACGCCCACAACCTCACTCAGCCAGGGGGATGGCACCTGCTGCCCGATGACGTGGGAGGCCCACAGGCTCTGCGCGCCCCTCGCTGGGTCTCTGCCCACTCGCTCAGAGCTTGGTGGTGCATGTCAGCGGGCACTGGGCATCTGTGCAGGGGCCCGGGAGCCGATACTCCTGGATGCGTGGGACGACTTCCTTTTTAAATACAGGAGTCGCCCATGAGCTGAAGACCCCAGGCCCAGTTTTATATTCTTTTATCTGGAACAGCTCACTTCCTAATGCAGAAGACGTTTCAGCTCGAGGTGCGTGAAATGCTTTGGGCGCCACCAGTGTGTTCAGCGTTGCCATTAATTGAAGCTCAGGTTGCCCTCACAGCCCCCTCCACAGAGGGCAAGATGGATGGGGATGTGGAGCAAGTGACCCGGGGTCGCACTGTCGTGCAGTGTTGCAGGACGCTCCCAGGGGCCGGCGGCAAAGGCTCTGCTCGCTGGCCCTACCTGCAGAGATCTACTGAAGACGTGAGGGGTATTACTGGAGCTCACGTCCACATGCTCCGTTCCTTTCCTGACAGGTGAGGAAATTAGACAGGTACAGGAAGCCTCCTGGGGTCAAAGAGCAATTCTGTGTCAAAGTTGGGGCCGGGACATGCCCTGATCCCCCATCCCCCCCAAACACTGTCTTTTAGGCTGCTGTGTTTGGGCCATGGATGAAAAACATAATTTCTGGAAAACGTATTTCCTTCACATACGTTAATTTTTTAGCCCCCATAACCACGCTCGTAAGGCAGCTGCAGTGTTGGAAGAGCCTTACCCTCTCCCCCGACACCCCGCCTTTGGGAAGCTCATGCTCAAGGTGTGTGGTGCTGGGTCCAAGACCACACCAGAGTAGCCGAGGCAGGATTCGAATCCACACAGCCTGACATCGGGAACTTTCCTCTCCATACCTACCCTAAACTGCCCGCAGAAGGGGACTGGCCTTAGGGTATTCCTTTACCGAATTTCTGGGTTTTTAAATCCGTTTCCTCCTCTAGTGCCCCAGTGTGTCATTCTGAGATACGCTGACCCAGGAACAAATGTCCGTGACAAACCAGAGACACAGGTGAACTGCCCCCTTTGCCGCGTCGAGGAGAGCGTTCATCACGGCTGTCTTCTATTTCCGCCTTGCCCGCGAGGTTTCAGAGCATCCGGGGGGTCCGGACCTCGGTCCGCACCCTGGCCTGGCACCAGCATCGTGCCGCCTCACGTAAAAGCCGGTCAAGAGGAGTTGGTGGTTTTTTCTAAGGCAGTTTCACTGTTCCCAGTTCTAGCAGTGGTCTCACTGGTGACAGTTTAGGTCAGCCGGTGGCTGGCTTTTTCATACAGGTGCCTCATGCCGTCCTATGGCCTCTCTCCAAACTACCTCTGTCTGGTGTTTCTGGAACAATTTCTTACAGTTGACCTGTCTTCTCCCTGGAGCAGAGATGGGCCCCACCCTCCTAGGCTGTCTCCCCGAGACCCCAGTGTTCGCTCTTTTTTTCTTTCTTACGCCTGTAGATTTGAGATTCCTTGGCTTCGTTCAGTACACGATCATGAAAAACAAATAGTTACTTGTCTTAATTGGCCGTCCGGTGGGGGTCTCGGCCTGCTCCTGCCCTCTGGCTGACCTCTGTGCCGGAGTGGTATTACCCCTTACAACTGGGAGTCCCGACCCTGCAGGGGGTCAGTGACTAAGCTGGACTTGGATTTGAACCCATGTCTGGAGGGCTGCACAGCCCGCACTCAGCCTCTCCGGGGAATGAATGGAGTTCTGCGTAGGGAACACCTGGGGCCCTGGCCACGTTGCCACATGTTGGAGGCGTGCTGCCCAGTGGGGGCACAGCCGAAGGAAGGGGGGTCCAAACACAGTGATGTTTGGGCTGAACGAGGCGTGATCGACAGAGCTCCGCATGCTTCAGGTGCGTTCAAGCAGTAGCGTGTCTCTCCTGAGTGGCTGCAGCGGCCCCCTTGCCGGCGGCGTCTGCCTGGTCTCCGTGGCCTCCTTGGCAGGCCCCTCTCCAGCCCTCCACTCACTGCGACTGCAGGAACCTGCCCGAACCTAAAGGTGTCAGGGGGCTGCTCGGAGCCCTTGCAGTTCCCCAGCCGTACGTAGGGAGAGGGACACCCTCCCAGGGTTCACGGAGCTCTTCCCGAGTCTCCCTGCCGACCTGTCAGCCACGTTGCAGACCCACGCCCTGCCTCCTGGCAGCCACTGGCCAACTTTGTGCCCTGGGCCTTGTACACCCCTTTTCTTCTCCAAAACGATCTCAGCATTCCCCCGGGGCTCCGTCTGTCCGGTGCTCACTCACCATCAGGCCTCAGGCGCCTGCCCTGGAGTCGCCGAGCTGGCACCAGGTGCAGCCACAGACACTGTGAGTGTTTCCGAGGCCAGAGGGGTGGGTTTGACCCCCAGCTCTGCCTTATACCGCCATCCCCTGGGACACAGCCTCTCGCTTCCCAGGGCCTTGGTGTCCTCACCTCGAAAACAGGGAGCTTATTAGATGAACCTCACTGAGTCTTTGTGAGGGTCAGAGCAGCCAGCCCACGTCACACACCTAAAGCGTGCCTGGCCCGCCGTTAAATGCCACAGCGTTGTTGGCTTATGTGGTAGGTTTGTGGCTCTGCTCTTACTCCCGCTCCCCCAGCTCTGAGGTCAGAAATACGCGGTCTCCCTGAAGGCTTTTTACGGGCCGCAGCCCCCGGGGAGGCTGAGGTGTCTGCAGGGTAAATGAGGTGCATGTGATGTGCAAATGCAGGTCAGGACTCAGTGGGTCTGGGGGGAGCTGAGTACCCACCATGCTGACCAGCTGCCATGCTCAGTCAGCCTCTGTGGAGCAGTGACACTTGCTGCGTCCCCCCCGTTTTCAGGCTGTCTGTGGGCAGCAGGTGTTCTGAGCCCAGAGAGTGGGAGACTTGGGCCCGGACGGGCATGAGTGGGAGCTGTGTTCTCCATCATAGGAACCGGCTCGTGACCCTGCCTGCCCAGGGAGGGCCTGGGGACGGGCCTGCTTCCAGTGACAGGGGACTGCTCACTTGCCAGGGGCCTTGGGGGTGGAAAGGGTGCTCCAGGATGGAGCATAGGTGGCCGATGCCACATTGCTGAACGTGGCCATGTTTTCGTGCTGAGGGACCCAGCCGTTCTGCGTGTCCTTGCCGCAGACACACAGGGACCTGCCTCATCCAGTGCCACTGGGTGAGCACGTGCCAGGGTAGTGCAGAGATGCAGCTACCGAGTATTCGAAAAGGCGAGCAGAGGACAAAAAGCAAAACCCTGTTCTGTTCGCCTTTCGGGACGTTTGAAAGGAAGACACATGTGAAAAAGCTAAAAAAAACACAAGTCCCGCTGGACCTGGTTTCGGGGATCGAGGCCATGGAGCGTGTGGTCGGCTGACTCCAGAGGCGCCAGTTCAGGTCCCCGCCGCACCTCTCATTGGCTGTGTGACTGGGTGACCTCACCTCTCTCAGCCTTCGCTTCTCCTCCTGGTAACTAGCTGATGATGACACAGGCTGGACGATTGTTTTCAGACAAGCCAGCGCATGTAATAATGCGGTCAGCTACGTGCCTGGCACAGCCCTAGCCCCCGTCCATGGTGACTAGATTTGCCATTCGCGTCTTTCAGGACGTCTCTTAGGAAGACCAGATGCGGCGGCCCTTGCCAGCTTGTAAACCCCGATGGGTCAGTTCTGAAGTTTCAGTGTGTGCTCTGTGCATAGGCACCCGCAGCCAGATGGGTTCTTAGATTGTATTGCGTGTGCCCCATAAGCAAGAGGGAGCTCTAGACTCTGTGACCCCTCGAAGAGAAGCCATCAGGCCCCTCCTGGGCGCCACGAATGTTGCTTGCTCCTGGAGGGGCGTTTGCTGCAGATGGTGGTCCTGCCTCATGGACAGAATTATAAGCCTTGCGGAGAGAGGAAGCCGTGTTTATCTGAACCAGGCAGCAGGCGCCCCAGACACTCTTGACAGACAGGAGGAAGGTCCTGCCAATAACCTCTTTCCGGAAAGCCCCCCAACCCCCCACCCCTCCCACTGCGGGTTTTCGGCCAGGTCAGAGGGGCTTTGCCGGGCGGCCTGCAGTGACCTCTTCTACCTGGCTCTGAGGGCAGTGGAGATCCCAGAAGGGATGTACAGTGGCTGCTTCCTCGGTGGTAGTGGCTGGAGGGGAGCCCCCCTCTCCAAGGCAAAGACTGCGTGTGTTCCCTGGCATGGTTTGGGGGGGTGGGTAAGTGCGGTGGGTGTGGGGAGAAGACTGCATCCCCCCTGAGTGCCGTTTCTCCTTATGAAGGAGTAACTGGGGGTCAATGCAGGAAAACTCCAGCTTGAGCAACTGCTATAACAAAAATAAGTTGGACCGTTACGACATTTCACCGTGCGTGCTGCGCACCCACGCTCTGAGCGCGTCAGGCACGGGGACTGTCACACCCGTGGTGTGTAATAGGCATACCAACGCGTAATGCGCCTTCTCCCCCTGCCCCTCAAAAATTAGAGCAAAAGAGTGTGTATTATACATGACAAAATACAGTAGTCCCCTCAATGAGATTCAAAAGTTCCCTTTTTTTGTCTGGCGTTTTTCTGGGTACGTGTGAGTTCCGATTTGAGTGCTTCTGGGAGGACTGGATGTTTTGTACCCAAATCATACAAGTCTGACAATGTTATAAGGGAGGGCGCCTCATCTGTGAGCTTGCTGGGACTCCTGCTAGTGAACTTCTGTGACTGCGGTGCCCTCCCCCATAAACATTCCCCAAAACACAGCATTTCAGGTACAGACGGGACATCAGGGCGTCCAGCACAGGGTTAGCTCTCCAGCAGAGGCCTCTCTCTCGAGAACTTTGCCTCAGCCTCGTCGACAAAGAATACTGGGGTTTTGTTGCCATAGTTTCAGTGAAAAATTTGACCTTAGCTACAATAACATCCAGTTAAAAAGAACTAGCTAATCGGTTTTCTAAAATTAGTGTCCTCTAGTATATCAACCAGTAGGAACAGGGTATTTAATTAAATATTACACAAGGATATAAAAGCCCAAGGGAATGCGGTCCTCGGCCTGAGTCAGGGGAGGAAGGAACCCTTCGTGGTCCTGCGCCGGCCTCTTGTGAGCTGGAAAAACTGCCTCCGTCTGTTCACATTGGCTTTATTTTCGGACGTCGGGAGTGAATGTGGAAGGCCGAGTGAGACAGCAGGACAGGACAGTCGGCGATGTTTCCAGGTGGCCCCTGCAAGGCACAGATCCGCCAGGCAGGATGTGGAGGCGACACTGGCTGCGTTCCCACGAGGACACTGTCGGTGATTTTGTCATCAGCTTGGTGGGATGGCCAGGCATATGTGAAAAGTTATTTTCTGTCTGAAATCTGGGCGTTGTTGAGCAACAAGGTTCTAAACACTTGGCCCTTCGAAGCCTGAAGGTGTGATTGAGGGGCCGGCACCTCCTCGTTGGTCCCTCATCCCAACCCCTGAGCCCAGCTGGGTTCTCCTTTCCCTCCCCACACAGTGCATCCGCCGGTCACCGAGAGCCGAGTGGGCCCCAAGCTGTCATCTGTCTGGAGGTCATGTCCCTTACCCACTAAGAACTTCTGCAATGGTTCATCTTTTTGGTGATGGCTGTGGTACCATTTCTGGAGGGAGGCAGGTTCCAGGACGTACCATCGAGTCCCTGAGCTGACATTCTGTGTACTTCTGTCACGCCTGCCGTGGGTGCCGCTGAGGGCGGCTCGGTCCGGCTCTTCCCGGGCCGATTACCGATCGCACCGACAGCTCAGGTCCCAGGGCTTCCACGTCAGTTACATTTTGATAAATCTTCTCTCTCAGTTTCACTTTTGTGATTTCAGCTTTCTTTCGTTTACTTTAAAGCGCTTAATACAGTTTGAAATGTGGGCTCTAGGTAAAGGAATATAGACTTTTCCATGTGACTTCTTTATTTTTTCACCATTTTGCACATTTCTGTATGGGCATCTGAACTGTTGCAGTGGACAGTCTCTGGCAAGACTCTTAGGAATGTAGTTCCAGAGGTTTTGGGTTGTGCCAGCTCTCGACTGTTCACAAGGCCACGGGCGGGAACGAGCAGAAGTGGTCCTGCCCATGAGGAGCCTGCCCTCTCCGAGGGATGGCGAGTGAGATCTGCCCGCAGGGTCATCCTTGGAGGGCGTGGAGTCCTAGACACGTTCTTCTTGATGGCCACGGTCGTCATCTCTTCTTCAGGTCACTGGGCCCGAATCATTCGAATTAGTTTCACTGAACGCTTAGGAAAAATGCAGCTGGAGAACTTGCTAGAAAAGCGGCAGCGGAAGCTTTTGGAGTTCGTCCGCGTGACTGGCTTTTGTCGCCCAGATGTGCCGTAGGCCATACTTTAGGCCCTGGTGTCAGCACGGTGACCGGACGCGTCAGGCTGGGGGGCGACAGGCTGCCCTCATCCGGACTGGACTCCGGGGACAGACTGCACGAGCCGGCTTCAACAGCAGGGGGTTTCATGGGCTCGGAGGGTCCTGGCCGAGTAGCCAAGCTGCACAAAGGGCCGCAGTGGTGGGGCCAGGCCCTGGGGACCCTCAGAGGCCACGTCCCGCCCTCGCTGCTTCCTCTCTCCGAATGCCGGCAGCTTCGTGTTCTTGTCATGCTCCCCCCGGGTCGGGGTCCTTCCAGACTCTTTCCATGAGTCATGCGCTGTGCTCTGTCTCCGCGCCCCTGGGAGAGGGTGCGTGGCATTGGTACCGCCCGCTCCTTCACTGCGCGGTGGCCCCAGTGAGGAAAACGGTCTAGTCATTTCCTTTTTTTGTGGCAAGGTGAACCACCGA
This sequence comes from Mormoops blainvillei, assembly GCA_004026545.1. NCBI lineage: Eukaryota > Metazoa > Chordata > Mammalia > Chiroptera > Mormoopidae > Mormoops > Mormoops blainvillei. Next base: position 98,402 of record PVJD01005892.1, on the reverse strand, counting down.
TGGACCCTTCTTAACGTCGTCTTCCTGGGTCAGTTTTGTAAGTTGCATTTTTCTAGAAGTTTACCTGAGTCGTCCAAGTTTTCAAACCTAATATCCCGTTATCATCTTGTCAATCCCTGAAGTGTCTGGCTTGGTCCCTGCAGGTGCCTTAAGGATGCCCCCCCCCAACCCCCACCCCAACCATGATGTCCACTTTGTAATCCCCAGAACCTGTGACCATGTTGCGTCATTGGGTAAAAGGGACCTCCCAGGTACGATAAAGTTAAGGGCCTTCAGAAGAGAAGATTGTCTCGGATTTCCAGGTGTGCCTGACGGTGTGCTCGCAGGGTCCTAGAGTTCTTAGGAGGAGGCGCGAGGACGGTAGCAGCAGGTTGGAATGATGTGGCCGCGAGCCCAGGAGAGCAGGGAGCTGGCAAGGCAAGGACAGCACCCCCCCAACCCCCGCTGAAGCTTCCAGAAGGAATCCAGCCCTGCCTTGATTTTAGACTTCATGACATTAAGAGAATAGATCTGTGTTGCTGTTAGCCACTCCATTTTCGGTCATTTGTTACAGAATCAACAGGACTTCCGTAATAATGTTCCTAATACTATTTATTTGTGCATTAAATAAGTAATACATATTTATTTGACATGTTTTTCTGTATTATTAGTCTTCAAAGAAACAGTTTGGCTTTATCGATTCTATTGTAGGTTGGTTTTGAAGTCCATCGATTTCTGCCTTTATTATTTTCTTCTACCTTGGATTTGTTCTGCTTTTTCTTTACTATGCCCCAAAGTTGCACAATCAAATATGGCCCTTCTCCAGTTGTAACACAAGCATCTGAGGCCACCATCGGTTCCCTCCAAATGGCACTTGCGTTGTGTCCTGCGTGTTTTGACATTTAGTATTTCTTACTCTTATTGAGTTCTAGATATTTTCTTACATCTACGATCATTTCTAATACCTATGAGTTACTTGGAAGTTTGTTTTTTTCTTAAAGATTTTATTTATTTATTTTAGAGAGGGGAAGGGAGGGAGAAAGAGAGGGAGAGAAACATCCATGTGTGGTTGCCTGTATCACACGCCTCCTACCAGGGACCTGGCCTGCAATCCAGGCATGTGCCCTGACTGGGAATCAAACCGGCGACCCTTGGGTTCGCAGGCTGACACTCAGTCCACTGAGCCACAGCAGCCAGGGTTTTGTTTTCAGTTGCATGTGGGAGTTCTCATTCTCCCTTTTTAAAGAGTGTTTCATGACTTAGTGTTATGTTGGTCAGACAATATGATCTGGGTCATATCAGTCCTTTAAAACTGGAAAGTCTTGTTTTGTGGCTTTTAGCATGCGACCAGTTTTTACACTTGTCCTACTGGGTTTGGGAGAAGATACATTTCCAACCTGGTGTAGTGTCCTGTGTGAGCTCATTGGGTTTGGGCATTTTTGGCGGGTGGGGGGGTCTATTTGACTTCTCAGTTGTTGAAAGACATTTCTTGCAGTTGTGACGCTGTTCCGTGTCCTGATTATGCTGGTGATAATATAATACGTGCGTGTCTCATAGAAGTGTATACCAAAGGAAAAAGTGAATTTTACTGTTCGTAAAAATTTTTTTACAGTTTAAAAATTTCCAACTATGAGAGTGGATTTGCAGTTTTGTCTTGTAATTTTTAAGTGGGTTTTTTTTTTTTTTAAGCTTCCAGTTTACTGTAGTTATGTTAGTAAAGGCTAACACTTGTAAAACTGTTTTAACCTCCTGGTGAACTAAACATTTTATCATTAGGTAGGGAACATTCTTATGTTTTATGTCTTCTGTTAATAATATACCCATACCAGTATTGTTTTATTTAGTATTTATTTGATGTAACTTTTACTTTAACTTTGAAATTATCTGCCACTAAGCCTTAGGGATATGTCTCCTAAACCGTACAAAACCAGATTTTTAAAACTATTTCAACCATCTTTGCCTATTAATTGGAATGATTAGTCCATTTACATCTGTTGTAATCACTGACGCTTTTGGAGACATACAGTCTTAGTTTGTGTTTTTCTTTTTACCTCAGTTTTTTGTTGTTTTTTTTTCATTTCTTGCCTTTAAGGTTCATTGAAGTTTCTTTGTTAGTCTCTAGTCCATTCTTTTTCTAATAGCTTGAGCGTTACACTTTATATGTTTATTATAGCAATTACACTGGCTATTTTAACGTGTGCGTCTAATGAAGCCCAATGCTAACAACGGTCACGATTCTCTGCTATAATATCAGGACCTCAGAACATTTTAGTTCCTGTCACCCCCTCTCAGTATATGTTCTTGGTGTTTATAATGTTAGTGTTTATAATTAAAGTTTTTATTTAAACTTGCATATTAGATATGATTTTGTTTTATATTGTCATTCTTTTTATTAACTTACATATTAGAAAATATTTACTAGACCTTCTATCTAGGGTAATTATCTTCTTGCTTTGAGAATATCCTATAGAATTTAGAGGGTCTGTTAGTGGTAAATTTTCTTATTTTGTTTGAAAATAATCGGGTATGGTAAAGGACTCCAAAGCCCAATCTTTTGCTCCACATCCTCAGTGTGTGGACTTTTGTTTCCCGGTTCGATCACCTCATGGTGAAAGAATGGCTGCTGTGGCACCAGCCATCCTGTTTGCATTCATGGCAAGAATAAAGCCATGGGAGTAACATAGCAAGCTCTCCTCTCATTGTTGTGTCTTTCATAAGACAACAAAAGCACATCATCGTGTTCCCCAGTGGTCTACTTTCACTTCATTGGTTAATATTGGCTTCCATGCTTACTCCTAGCTGCAAGGGATTTGGGAGACGTGATGCTCTCTGCCTTTTGGCCTCTGTGTGAGGAAGAAGCCAGGGAGAGGGGCGTCGGGGATGGTTTTGGGGGACAGAAGGATTTGCCTTATGGTGGTATATCGATTGCACACAGAGGCTCCGTTTGATTTTTTTCTTCCATCTTATTTTTAATCGAATCCCCAAGTTGATTGTTAGCTTTTATCAGCAGTAAATAATGGACCCGTCCCTGAGAACAGGCTTTTCCCAGTTGAAGTGAGCCATGAAAAGGCATCGCCAACGGATGTAGGCCACCATGTGTGCCAGCCAGGCGCCCGTGTCGACCATGAACGGTGTGGCTGTTATTGAGAGCAGGTAACGTCACGCGTGGGAGCCACGTGGTTGGTTTCATTGGCTTGCGCATGGGACGCATGCCCCAAGGGAACTCCCGCTCGCTCTCTGTCATTCCTCCGTCGGGCCGGGTCAGTGGGGCCACAGAGAGAAAAGCGTTTCCTCTGCTCTGGACCTGTTGACCAGCCTGGGAACCGTCCGTCTCTGTCGTCTGGGAGGCCACTGCCCGTCGGCTGAGGGAGGCGGCAGTTCTAGGCTTTACCATCTGTCACCCCTCCTATGTGACAGCGATGTCGGAGGGTCCCACGCCTGCGAGCTTACCCTGAGGTCAGCCTTCCTTGGAACAGCTTCTTAAGGCTCACCGGCAGCATTCAGAACAGTTTGGTCAGTAACTTTCATCCTCACCAAGATGAAGCCTGAGAGGAAAACCTAAATAAATTAGATTATCTACTTTAAGTTTCCCCCCTTTCACCTTAGGGGGAAGCAGCTCTTCCTGGAGAGTGGTAGGGAAACCTGTCCTTTCTTATTCCTTGTGCATGTGTGTGACGGCTGCATGTGGGACAGGAGAGACCTTGGCTTTGGAAGCATCTTCATGGGGCTCAAGTGCTGACGAGTGAGTGACGTGTCGGGTGAAGTGTTTTTAACTCTCCTGGGTCTTGGTTGGCTTGGTTAAGCCTGGTTGGCTTAACGGGAGCAACAACCGTAGAGAGTTTGGGGGACTACGGGATACAAGAAATCGTCCTGGAGCAGTGCCAAGTATGTTGTAAACACCTGGTCCGTGCTCAGCATAATTACTGTCACCGTGACGGTGCGAGGTAAATTCCCCTCTTCTTGAGTTCCGACTCTTCGTGGGAGGGCGTACCTCCCCGTCTCTTTGAAAGGACAGGGTTGGAGAGCAGACTCGCCCCGAGTCCCCCTAAGAAGACGTGGGTGGGGATTGCTGGGGCACGAGGGGGCGTGTCCACTCAGACCTCGCATTAGGTTTCTGTCACTTGACTCTCTTCTCGACCCTGCGGAGTCGGTGGGCGCTAATCATCGATCTGGCTGAGGCACGATGGGCTTCTAGGTTGTGAAAGCTGCCCCAGCTCAGAGTCCCAGCCCCAGGCAGAACCCGGCCGTCGGCGTGCGAGGCCCACATGCACTCCGCCTTCAGCCCCCACCGTCCGACAACTGGATACTGCCTTTTGTTTCCTCAGCGTCCTCCACTTACAAAGGTTGTGCATCCGTCTGCAGTGCGGGCAGGTAGTTTCAGGGCAGTGGGGGGGGTGATGCTTAAACACAAGGAGATGGGCCAGCAGCAAGTGCTCGGGCCATTTCTTGTGTGCGCCCTGGCTTGCTGCGTTCCTTAGCGAGCCGCGACAGGCCCTCCTAGAGTGGGTGCCAACTGAAGAAGTGTGGGCCGGTGAGGGGACGAGGAGGCTGCATCCGAGGGTCCAGCATGCAGCCCAGGGCTGGGAGACCCGAGTCCCTACCTCTGCTTTGTCCCTGACCAACAGCCTGACCGTGGGCACCACTCTGGTCATGTCAGGGCCTTCTCTTCTCCTGCCATGGGGTGCCTGTCCCACACCAGGCCCGGGCAATGGGTGTCCCAGTTGTACTTAGAGCCTCTTAAACCCCTCGGGTCCCCTCCGCGTCTCTCATGACGTTTAATCTCAGTTTTAGGAGCGATTAGGCCTCACGTTTTGTTCTTGCCTCTCAGTTGTCGGAAATATAACGATTCCTCAAATTTATCTCCCACACTTACTCCTGTGAATAAACACCATGTATGCATTAACTTAAACCACTTGGCTAAGAAGTTGTCACAGTATCTAAACAACTGTCACTTGTATTATTGATTCTGGATTCCCTGCCGCTTTCCCCACAGAGGACGTGGGCCTTTGTCTCTTAATGACACATTGGTCCAGTACAGACGGCATCAAAGAACTTTTGCATGTCAGGGACAGGGCAGTGTGGTTCTGATATCAAGACTCCGACTTGGGTTCACATATTAGCTTTGCCATTCACTGCATGTTAATTGTTTAAAGCTCCGTTACTGAAGCTGTAAAACAGCGTGTCTCCGTCAGAAAAGCTAGGCTGTGACACAGCTCGAAGACCCACGGCAACAACCACTCTCAACTCCCTTCCTGTCCGCTCCGCTCGGGCTGTCGGTCACCACCCAAGTCCAAGAGGTTTAGCCTCTAATGCACCAGACGGGACAGGAGGCCAGCCTGTTCCTTTGCAAGAAAGCCTTAGGTATCATTTAGATTATTTTATTTTACTCACTTAACTACACATTTACTCCTGGACCCACGGCGACTGACTCGGCTCCCTCAGGCACCTGCCCACTCCCTCGCCGCTCGAGGCAGATTTATAACCAGGCCCTCGCTCCATATCAACGCCGGTCAGGCTTGGGCAGCAAGGGGGTGGGGGGCGGTCTCCACGGGGGCATTAGGAAACACCCTTTTTTTATTCTTCTAAATGGTGTCTGTCCCCCCAGCGGCTCAGGTCGTCTTTTGGCCATGGGTAAAGTCATTAAGACCTCAGCCAGCCTGTGAACGCGAAGGCATTGCCAAGGTTAACTGCAGTGGGATTAAAGCCAGCGCCGCCGAATGGGGCTAATGAACTGAGCGTCGCATCTGTCCGTGTCCGGCTGCGCCAGTCCGCGTGCGTCCGTGCTGCTGCCAAATGCCCGGTGGGGTGGGGTCCCCAGGGGGGGGGGGGCTCCTTCCCCACGACCCTCCCTAGCCACATTGCCCTGGAGCGTGTGAGGGGGGAAAGGGGTGCACCCCTGTGAGAGCCTGGGAGAGTCTTGGCTTCTAGTAGGTAGCCCTCCACTCTCCCGTCCCCGTGGCGTGTACTTTAACGGGTGCCTCAAGTTTAGCCGCTGGTCAGCGTCCCTCAGGCGGAAAATAACCCTCAGCACCTGCCCGAAGCCCATGTGCCAGCTCAGGAATGTCCCGGTGGCGCAGAACGAACCCTTTGTCCTGGGGGCTGGCCCGGTGCCAGCGGCCCCTCTGCGGGTCACTTCAGCTCTCTGAAGGTGACACGAAGGGCATTTCATTGGAGGAGGGGGAACAGGAGGGTCTTCTGTTGAGGCTGTTTTCTGGTGACCTTTTAAGCTAGAAGCACTTCTTAGAACCCTGCCCTCTCTGTCCCAGAAACCAGTTTCCAGGATGGGTCTGCACGTTATACTTTGAGCAAGAATGTTCCGAGTCTCATGTGACCTGTCAGCCCTGTTAAGAAAACCTGGGTGGTTCACCCTCCTTTCTCAGCAGAAAGCGACTTCTTGAAACAGGCCTGTGGCGTGGTCTCAGGTTACCAAAGAGTCACTTTTCAGGAGAGCGCACCTCGCTTTTGTCCTTGGTCACAGAGGGCAGGTCATACCCAGCACAGTGGGTTGTCAGCTTAGCCCTCTGGATTCTCTAATTTTCAGAAATTATGGGTTAATGATTGAATTGTGACTTGCACGTTAAAAGCCTCCGAACACGAAGTGGCTCTATAATAAATAATTGAAATAAATATGACACTCTGCTTTCTCATAAGAGACAAATGCACTAACAGGGGCGACTAGTAGTTAATCATCCTTTCCAGTGTCTCGCAAGAATATTCGAATTGAAGTCCCAGATAACTTCCCGACTCACCCGGGCTGCCGAAGGCAGAGGGGCTTGAAGTCATTTTTCTGTTGCAAAAAAATAAAAAATAAAGGGCTTCCAAGCTGCTAAACTCCTGCCAACTTCCCTGTGAAGGAAGCGTTGACGCGCTGTGTTCATTTCTCACACGTGTCTGTCTGGAAGCTTGACATTGCGCCCCCCCCCCCCCCGCCGCCCCCTCGCAACGCGGGGCCCTTCGGAGTCATTGGTCAGACCGCCCCCACGTGTATTCGATGTGTGTGCCGTGGGAGTGTGGGGACGCTGCCCTCAGCGGCGTGGGGCACAGGGAGCTCTTCTGGGCACAGACAGGGACCTGCAGCCCTCCTGGGGTCCCCAGTCTCGTGCTGGCTCTTCCCCCCGAAACACGGATCGAGGTGCGGGAGTGCATCGTCAGCACTGACGGCCCTTTCTCGCTCGTGGCCATTTCTTCGCCTCTTCTCCTCGGGGGTGGTTGTCGGCCGCGGCCCACACCGTGCGAGCGCGTGGAGAAGGAACGGAAGGAAGAAAGGAACTGGATTTTCCTGCCAACTGCAAAGCCGAGGATGCAGTGTTCCCCTGTCCCCAGGAAGCAAGGCACGACTTTCCTCTCAGAGGACCCTTCGGTTGCCCCCGTTTGCTTTGGAGGACTGTTTCTGCGGATGAAATCAGTGTCTGCAGCGTTTCCGTGCTTCTAGCTTGCAGCGGTGACAGCGCTCACCTGTCGCTGCATCTGCGTGCGCCTGCAGGAGAACCGTCCTGGGGACTTGATTTCTTGCTATTGGAAACTCCCCAAGACCCCGGGACTCCCTGGGCAGGGCCCTGTGGGAGATTCCCGGTTCCTGTGCCCTGCAGACCCTGCCCCGGAGGCCACGGCAAGCTTCCTCCGCGCAGTGGGGACACACTGCGCAGGTGCCCGGGTGACGGCAGGAGGCCGCGGAGGCGCACGGCGGAGCCCCCGGCCACCAGCCCACCCAGCCGCACGGCGCCTGCCCGACGGGGCTGCGGCGGCGATTTTATTTGCTGCTCCCCAGAAATTGTTTAGTGCCTGGTAGATAAAAAAAGACCCAAAATTATTGTTCCCCTGGTGCCCGGCACATAGTAAATGTTCCTAAACTGGCTTTAAAAAAACAAAAACAGAAACCCCAGCTCCCTGAGTGCGTGATTGGACCCGTTTTCTTTAAGCTGTCCCTCATCCATGGTACAAGGAGCACGCTTGCTACCGCAGGCTTGTGAAGTGAGAGGGAGGTGGGCTTTGTAGCAGGGCAGGTGACGCCAGCAGGGACCAGAGTGGCTGGAGGAGAGGATGCGGCGGAGGGCAGACCGGTGCTGTCCGGCTGCCGCGCAGGGAGCGCTCGGGGCCGAAGGGCTCTGTGCACGCGGCAGGGGTAGGGGGCGACTTGAAGGACGTGGTCCCAGCTGTGGCTTCTCACGGCCGAGGCTTGGAGGCCACCGGTGGGCTGCAGGGCTGCGCCTCTTCTACAGCGTGTGTGTCGGTTTCGTGCTGGTCTTGGTCTCCATGTGACAACAACAAAAAGGGAGGGAGGGGGAGAGGAGAAAAAAAAAAGTCAAAAGAGCAGCTGGAGTCTGGAAGGAGACAGAGATGGGAATGGGGAGAGAGTCAGACACCCCACCGCATCGCTGTTCCTGTGGGGGGCTGGCCCTCTTACCCGCTCCCTTGGTGGGTGCCGGATTGAGGTGTGAATCCCGCAACCGTGCGGAAGCGTTTCCTTAGAAAACGCTGTTTCCGATCGCGTCGGCGTGCGGGGCTTTTGATGGGGACGGATCTTTCGAGTCCCTCGGTGTTGCCAAGAACTGCCGGCGCTGCTTATCTAGAGAGTTGGTTCCAAGTTTTTGTTGAGAGGGCTTCAGTGGGTGTCTCAGGGTTCGCGCTGCCCCTTGCTGGCGACCCAGGGTCAGACCAGAGCGAACCCCTGACGGGGGCCAGTGAGTTCGCTCTCCCGCAGTAAGCAGCTCCCCGCTCCTGGCGGTATTCGCCCCGTGTGCTGACCGTGTTGGGGCAGAGAGAAGCAGTCCGACTGCTGTGCCCTTCAGAGCTTCTAAAGTCTGATGGCGTTTTTGTGGCGTGAGGGTAGCGACTTGATGTTTTTGGTGCCTGCTGTGAGCTGGGCACTGTCGTGGGGGCTGGACACTTACAGTGCAGCTCGCTGGAGGGCTGGGCTGGGGCAGGGGGAGAGGCTGTCCAGAGGCAGGAAGCCAGGTGGGACGTGGTGGTGGGGAGGAGAGGAGGAGGGAGGAGGTTGGTCTCACCATGGAGAGAGGGTGGGCAAAGAGGGGGACAGGAAAGAAGCATGAAGACTGGGGGGCTGGATCACTCAGCAGTGGCCCAGAATCCCAGCAGGTGTCAGTGACAGATCGGGTCTCTCTCAGGGGTCATGGGGCGGATAATGGGAACGCGACTCCGGTTTCTAGAGAGCGGCGTGGGGTCTTCCTGCTCGTGGGTGGATTGATTGGGTTACGTGAGTGCGTGTCTGTGAGTGATGCGATAAACACATTTCTGATGACAGTCCAGAGAAAGGGCGAGCATGGCAGCAGAGAGACTGTTGCTCATCTACCGATCGATAGAGCAAGTCTCTCCTGTAAGAACCCAGGGCCCCCGCGTGGGGGCTGGGCACGAAGACGGAGTCTGTTGCCGAGAGCGGCACGTCTCCATCTGGCACCGGCTGTGCTTCCGAAACAACGTGCGCTGTCCCGTAGGGTGTCTGGTGAATGCGGAGCGGGGGTGTGGCTGGAACACAGGGCTTTTGTTTAGAGAGCGCCAGCACCCTGTAATCAGATCAGGGCGTTGTGGGGTTGGAGTGACTTGGAGGGATCACTGGATCCGGACGTCCCCCACTCCCCTGCCTTTTAAGATGGGGGCACCGTGCGCAAGCGAGTCGTGAGCTCGGTGCCTTAGCCGAGAGGGCACAGCTGGTTGTGGTAGAGACGGGACCAGAACCAGGGTCTGCAGAGGAGGCTGCTCATTCTCAGCTCCTGGCTGGGGATCTTTCCAGAATGCTTCCTATTCATAGGAAGGCATATAGGCATATATAAAAATGAACAGTTTTGTGAGTTTTCCTAAAGCTGTATTTTTCTGCAACTTGCTTTTTTCACCGACAGTACTTATTTAAACCATTTTTAATAAAAGTCAGTCTCTAGTTCTTCTCAACTGTTGAGGGTAATTCCACAGTATGAATATGCCAGAGTGTAAGTAGCCGTTCTGTGAATGACAAACATGAGCCGTTCATTTTTTTTTAAAAACTGTCGTGAACAGTACTGCATTTTATTTATCAAAAACTCATATAGCCCCTACCTTGTGCCAGATGCATACAAAAATTAACGAGCTTAATCCTTATAACCGCCGAACAAGGTTTTATCTGTGTTCCAGGTGAAGAAACTGAGACAGGAAAGAAGTTAAATAACTAGCTTAGTGCTGTGTGTCCGGGAGCCAGGATGGGAATACAGTGGTCCACCAGAGCCTGTGTTCTCAGTCCCCACCCTGGGGCCTCTCCGTCGGGGACCCCTTGCCGCTGCATTCCCATGCGCAGGCAGTCCTGTCCGGTGGCTAGCGTGGCAATGGAATTAACAGAGGAACTTGTTTGTGGGGAAGTAGCCAAGCACCCAGACACAAGATGGCTCCTGAGCCCGGACTACGTGTCAGTGACCAGCTGTCACTTAACCCTGTGCCCGACGCCTTGTCTGTGCCACTGCACTCACTCACTCGCAGCAAATGGTCGGGCACAGGCTCTGACTTTACCGTGAGGGTGTCATGGCCCCAGGTCACTCACTCCTTCCTTCCTTCCTTCCTTCTACCTCACCGAGACACAACCGATGTGGCTCACTGTGGGAGTTCAGGTGTGTGATGTGTCGGTCTGGTATTCGTGCATTGCAACCTGATGGGCCCCGTGAGCCTTTGCTAACACCTGCACCCCGTGACGTGACAGCCATTTCTCCTTTGGCGGGGAGAACCCCGAAGACTCGCTCTCACAGCAGCTTCCCAGCGCGTGGCCCAGTACCAGTAACGGTGACCACCTAGTGATGTGTCAGACCCATGGAACGTATAGCTCGAAGTTGGCGTTCTTGGAACACCTCCCCTTCCCCTCCACCCCTCGGGCCCTGGCGACCACCACTCTCTTCCCTATTTCTGTGGGTTAGGGTTCTTAGGTCCCACACATAAGTGATACCATACGGTATTTGTCTTCCTGTGTCTGACTTATTTCGCTTAGCAGTATGCCTTTGAGGTCCGTGCATGTTGTCCCAAATGGTTGTCCTTCTTTCTTGTGGCTGAATAATATAGCATCCCATGACATAGGCCACCGGGTGTGTGTAGGTGTATGGGTGTGTGGGTTTGAGTGGGTGTGGCATCTTGATCCGTTCATCCATTGATGGGCACTTAGGTCACTTCCATACCTTGGCTGAAGCTTTGATTGGACTTCTAAATAGTCATCTGTAGCTTTCTAACTAAAAAATTTTACGTTTCTTTCGCATTTGGAATTAAACTTACGAAGTAGAGAAATTCTGTTTCAGGTTTCTTTTTCCTTCAGGTTTCGGATTACATTTGCCTAGAGACATCTTTTTTGTTGTTTTTTTCTTTGTAGTCATTCACAGCCTCGCCTTGTGACATTCGTGGTTTAGTCTGAATAACTGAAGGGTTTTTTATTTTTGAATGTGAGATGAAAGAACATGAGTGATAGACCTGCCAATAATTGGCTTAAAATATAAACAGATAACTTCGTTTTCAGGATTCAGAGCTTGTGGCTCTTAAATGGCTGTTTCTCTTAAGTGGATGATTTAGAAAAGTGGAATTGAATAGCTCCTGGGTTGTTGACATTATTTAATTTTGTGTTTAATGCTTGTTTATTTTCCGAACATGTAAAAGGTTGGAATGTAGATCCACCTGATCAAAATATCTTCATGTTGTCAAGAAATTAATTTCTTTTTTTATACCAAAAATAGTTAGACAGCAATGTTAAGTTGCAACCGGTAGCTTTGCATTTGAGATTGTAGTAGTCCCCAATTTCATTAAAAGCTTGTCTTGTTGTAGTAAGCAGGGTTTTGTTTTGTTTTTTTAACTGATAGCGTGTGAAAAGAAAAAAAATCACAGCTGAGTGGGCGGAGCAGTCGGACTAATTGTTCAGGCCGAGATTACTTAGGAGCGGTTATCTGACATGTTTACATTACACGGAGCAGACATTTGAGAGCTGGGATCATTAGGCATGCGTCACCGATATCCCCGGGTTTACGTTTGCCAGCTCCGTATGCGGAGACTTTCCAGAACCATGTAATTGTACCAGCTAGCGGTTCTCCCTCGAATAAACGGTCGGACTTTGCACCTAGCTGAAAATAGCGTGCCTTTGAAGGTGGGGCTTGTTTATTTATTAAAAAAAAAAAAAAAAAAGCAGGACCCGCAGTGTGCCCCGCATCGCGCGGCCTCTGCCCTTGCAGGACTCACATCCTGGTTGCTAAGACGACACCAGGCAGGGACACAGTCAGTGCTGGATGGGGCGCGTCGGGGGTAGGGCTAGACGCTGGTTGGAGTGGAAAATGGATGAGAGCATGTGGTGTGGCGGGTGGGAGGGGGGTGGCCCGCGCTGAACAGGGTGGCAAAGGACCTCTTCTAAGGGAAGAGGACATTCGGGTGGGTCCAAGTCTGTGAGGAGCCAGCTGCCGGGGGCGGGGGTGGGTGCGCTGGGCACCAGGAACACTGAGGGTCGAGACCATGATGTGGGTGCGTGGCGTGTTGGGGAATTAGGAGGACTGTGGGCGGCAGGGGCCCATCCATGCGCCCTGGCTTGCTCCTGCAGTGGGGCTCAGTCAAGGCCGTGTGAGAGGGGATTGGTTCTCTGTGTGCAGGTATTGGCACAGACTGGGCTTGGTGAGCCAGGTAACGTTGGAGTGCCATGCTGAAGCATCCTGCCGAACCGCGGAGGCTTGGTCCCCAGCAGCCTAGCTGTGGGACCCTCCAGTGCTCCCTCTCCTACTTTGCTTTCTCTGCCTCTGGCAAGGAGAGGGGGCTGTCCTGGATCTGCTCGTTTGGGGTCTGAGTCGATAGCCCAGCGCACTGCAGTCGGAACTTGGTTGGGTTTGTGGTGGTTTAACGAGTTCGCCGGGGCTGCTGTCATATAGCACCGCACACCGGCTGCCTTAAGCCACAGAGATGCACAGTGTCACCCGGAGTAAGGGGTTGGCAGCCTTCTGAGAGCTGCGAGGAAGAGCCAGTCCGGGCGTCCCCAGCTCCTGGCAATTCGTTGGGCATCGTTGTCATTCTTTGGCTTCTGCTACGTCGCCCCCAGGGACCCTGTTTCCAAAGATGGCCTTGTTTGGAGGTCCTGGGGGTCAGGGTATCACCACTGAATTGGGAAGAGGGGACCAGTGCAGCTTGCGACAGAAGCTGGACATAATTTGGCCAAATTCATCGTCTCTCTCATGTGGACCAATGGGCAGCACCTGCAAATTTCCTGATGCTGTTGACGCACTTTTCAGCTCAGGTCCCTGGAGGCGTGGCCCCCCCGGCCAGGTTATCACAACCAGTGTTTACCGAGCCCTTTCTGGGCACTGGGCTCCTGCCAGCAACGCTCCTGGCAGGTGTTGCCTCGTGGAATCCGCCCCCACGCCTTCTGCAGCCTGTTCTGTGATCAGCCTCGTCCACGCCTGGGGGAACCAAGGCTTCACCCACGGGACACCTCTGGCCGGCTCCCCATGTTGGCTCCGGTTTCTACACTGTTTGCACATGGGCCTTAACCCACGGGCCCCCATCACCCCTCACAGCACCGCCAGGTCAGGGGCTTGCTTATCGCTGGGTGGCTTCTCATCCTCCACGCTGTGTTCCCTGGCCGGCCCGTACCTCCCTTGGTTGCTGTCCTTGGAGGACCTGGGGTCTCAGCGGAGCAGTCTGGCGAAGGTTAGTTAGTTAATATTTGGGAAGCACTTTGAAGATGAAAAGCTCATGAACACGAAGTCAAATTAATTTTTTTCTCCTGCTGCCAAGAAATAAATAGTTTTTCCTCTCCCGTGTGGAAGCGGGAGAGCTTGTCCCCCCGGGGAGCCGACCGCTGCGGCGGTCACCTGCCGTGGGCGGGCTAGGCCTGCGTGGTTACCGGTTCTCTTCCACACCAGGTCAGACCCTGCAGACTCTGGAGTGGTGGACGCTCTGCTAGACAAAAGCGTGATTGATACTGAAAGGGGTTTTAAATTTTAACGTGCAGGGAATTCAGTTGCCTTCAGTCCCAGAAATTCAAAGATGGATGTGAAGGTCTTTGAAAAAGGGATTCTGGGTCCAACCAAGTGCGCTAACGCCAGAAGGGGTGTCCATGCTTCCGCACGTCGGGTAGCAATTTTTCCCTCGTCTCCCCCTTCACAGGTCTGGGGGGCACGGTGCTGGCTCCATCTTGACCGTCACGCCTCCTGGTAGCCACGTCCCTGGGAGCTGTGACGTGTCCTCAAAAGAACGTCATGAAAGTGTATTGGGAATGGGGGAGAAGATGAGCTCACGGGACAAGTGAGTGAAGGGCCATGACGGGCAGGAATCGGGAACTCAGCTGGACACTTGGGTTTGAGAGACTGTATTTTCTCCCCCCACCCTGCCCCCCTGTTGGATAGAGCTTCTAAGGATTGCCCTCCGTGTGCAGTTGCTTTTCCAAAAGACGCTCTCTTTAATGAGTCCTGACCGTGTGCATGAGCCGTCACTTGTGGCACAGGAATCGTGTCCCCAGAACAGGTTGACCTTCACCCCCGTCTGCCCGCGAGCACGCCAGCCTGTTGACTTCCGCTAGAACCTCAGTTCGGAACAAGCAGGTGCGGGAAGGGGTAGGAGGCAGGCCCGGGAGTGGGGAGGGATAGCCCCAGCGTTGGGCCCAAGACGCGGACAGACGCATGTGGCAGAAGAGGGGCTCCCACACTCTTACCTCCCTGACCCAATGCACCTGCCTCCCCTGCACTGTTTCACCTCTCCCCCCCGCCACCTGCTCTCTCTCTAAGAATAAAATAAAATAGACAAAAAACTGAAGACAGCATCCAGTGCGGCTGGCGGGGAAGAGAGAGCCGTGCGCACTGAGGAGGGGTCGTGTCTTGGGCTCAGCAGGCTGGGGTGGCCTCAGGTTGCAAGAGGTAGGTCTTGCAACATGGACGGATGGTGACCAGGTGGGAAAAGGCACTGCCGCAAAGGGAGCAGGACCTGCAAGATCAAGGAGACAGGAAAGGCCGGCGCTTGGGTGGAGAATGGGCGGAGTTGTGTGCGGGGGTGAGGGGCCTGGGTCCGCCGGGTGGTTCCAGGTGAGTCCGGAGAGACTGACGAGGGCCGGGCCGGCAGGCTTTTCTGGGCTGTCTCCCAGCCACGTGAGCTGGGTCCTGCAGAATCCGAGGATTCCAGGAAAGTCTCTAAGCCGGAAGGTGGTGGTTTAAAAATAGTTCAATTTGGCTTGGAAAAGAAGTTTCTGGTGGTAGCGTGGAAGCCATGTTTCTTTACATCCAGTCTTTCATATAAAATTAAAAATGTGATTTTTAAAACATTGTAATTTTTAGCATTATAACTGTAGACATATATTTATAACAGTATAACAACGTACCATTATAGGAATACTTTTGTAAATATTTATTTTAACTTTTATACATTCGTTAAGCAAGCTGCGTTTTAGATTTCCTGAAATGAAGTCATTTTTGTGCTGCCCTTGCTGTGGAAAGATGGCTCGTGAGAGTCAAAGAACTGAACTTAGCTTGTGAGAACCGTGAGCTGAAGGGTCTTAAGCTTGGAGCTGCTGCACCTTCCCTCAGGTGTGTTGTTGGAGACCCCGGAATCCAGGACCCCACACAGCACCTGCGGTTCTGCATGTGGCCAGCACCAGTGACATGGGTGCTTCGTCGAGGTGTTGCAGAGGGGACGAGGGTGTTTGGTATTGGCAGACTAGGGCTTTGACTGTGGCATGGGATCTGCATAGCTCTGGAGACCTGTTTTTAACCTTAAACTCTGTCCACGTTGAGCCCCAGAATAACTGGCTTGGAAGACCAGCTGTTGAGTGTGTTCATGCAAATTTAATACCGTTCTGTTTGAGTGGCTCTTAAGGATCTGAAACAATTATATTCGAGTCCCAGGAAAGAACTTCCTGTGGGAGCTTAATATTTTTAAACTTTTGGCTGCCTTAGGCCTGGAACTCACTGATACTCTCCGCTTCAGGAGCCCCGAGTATGGGGTTATGTAACAGCGAAGGGTTACAGCGCAGTTCATTTCCTCTCTTTTCCCAACTGGACAGTTGAGCTCCGTTCCATTTGGAGCGCCGCACGGATTCCCACTCCAGCCCCGAGGCTTCCTGTTTAAACGTGCGGCACAAATACAGTCGCTGAGACAAAATGATGAGATTTCAAACTTGATCAGAGGCAAACGTGAAATTGCCGGTTGGCCTTCTTTCCTGAGCCTCACAATATTATCAAATTAAGTGTACAGACTATTGGGATACTGGTTTCAGTTTTTTAAGCGCTGTCGCGGCGCTCGGGAAATAGCCCCAGGCTCACCATTTCTTACTGTCTAGGAGAAGCGCTTGCGAGGGCTCTGCTCCTCCGAGCTCATGCCGCACCTGTCTCAGAGAACCGCTCGGGAGCGGGCGCGCCTACTGGCCGGACAGTGCGCGCGGACCGTGGAACCGCTCGCGGAAGATCGACATTATTGTGCTGCAAGAATAAGAGAGCTGTTTCCTGCAAGAGGGGAGGCGGCTTCTTGCGGTTTTAACCACCTGTGTAGCAGTTCGTGTCGGAAGGGTCTGAATGCCTGGCAACTTTCCACATCATTTTATTTGTTTGTTGGTCTGTTGATTTGTTTATTTTACAATACCTTAAAATCACAGCTAATTCTACAGTAGTTGGGTTAGCCAGATCTTGTATCATCTAGATATTGTTGAAACTCCCTTTTTCGCTTTGCCAGTTCCGTTTTGGCCATATTGGGCCATTTTGGGGGGCCCAGTTTGCCTGCCTGTATTGGTGGGGCTGACTGTGATTAGGAAACACATTGATGAAATCCAGCCAGTGTTTTTATGTACAATGTATCAATATCTTTGCTGCACAGAACTTACAAAACCCCAGAGGCACAGCACAGCAGGTGTTTACTGCTCCTGTGTCCGTCCGGAGTCTCTGAGGTCTGCTGACCGTGTCTGCTGTCTGGGGTGGGCTGGCCGTGGCGGGGTGCGTGGGCTGGGTGACGGGGCTCTGCTGCATGTCCCTGGCTCGCTAGCAGTCCCAGCAGCCGTGGCTCCGGAGAGCCGGCCCTTAGGGTACAAGCCCAGGGAGCCTCGCTCCGCATGGTGTCTGCTGACCAGGCGTGGCGCCTGGAGCCTGAGGTCAGGAGGCGAGGCCGGGCAGGCGCCCGCGCACTGCAGGCAGGCAGACGTGGAGCTCCAGGGCGCGGGGCCCAGAACGGAAACCCACTCGGGCTGGCTTACCGGGTACTTACTTAACACACCGTGGGCGAACTCACGTGTGCATTAGAAAACCCAGGACAGACAGGTCTCCCCAGGACGGCTGGGTTGGGACATTGAAGCCACCCCCTCATCCCGTGAGAGTCCACGCAGCTGCTCTCATTCCCGTTCCTGTCTTTCTTCCCTCTTGCTCATGACCCAAGACGGCACCGCAGCCCCACATCTGTGTGGCAGTTCCAGCATCAGCACTGGCCCTGTCTCACGGTCCGAGTCCACCTGTTTCAAATTCATGTCCCAGGACCCCAGCTCAGGGACTTGGGACCCTTGGTCCCCTTTTCGTGTCTCCAGGGCTCAGTCCTCAGACTTCCTCTCTCTGCTGCCTGGTCCTTCCAGATCGGGCTCAGGCCCACGACCAAGCGCTGTCATGCTGGTGGTGCGGGGGTATCTCTCTGCAGCCCCCGAACTCTAGGCTCACATCACATCACGACAGCCTCGTCCACATCTCCACTTGGATGCGTCCCAAGGGCACCTCTGACCGGGACCTGCACAGGACCACTTCCCCTCCGACCCCTGCATCTCCCAGGCTTTCCCCAGCAAATGGCGACACCAGCGCATCGTCTGCTTAACCTTGCGGAGCCCGTGGCTGATCTGAGAGATGCGAATGCTTTTCTTAAACCTTGAAGCCTGTATGTTGGATATATTTTTTTAAATGACACACATACCCTGCAGTTCTAATATAGTTCATATGTTAGGAAAGAAAGCACATTTGCAACCTTGATATGAAAACAGATCTTGAAAGTCGTGCTAATGAGGAGGCTTCCTGTTTTCACGTACGACTATACCTTAAACACAATAGATACTTATGTTTGTCCTAAGTGTGACTTTTATTTTTCATTGTGGTAAGAAAAAAAGCCCCACAAAGTGTACCATCTTAACCATTTTCAAGTGTGCAGTTCAGTAACGTTAAGAATATTCACGTTGCTGTGAAACATTTTCAGGGCTTTTTCATTTTGTAAACCTGAAACTGTATACCCACTGAACAACGCCTCCCCCACCCCGCCCCCCGCCCCAGCCTCTGGTAACCACCATTCAGCGTCTGTTTCTAATTTGACTGCTTAATATTTTTTAGGTAAGTGGACTCATAAGAAAGTCCTTGTCTTTCTGTAACTGGCTTATTCCACTCAGTGTCCTCAAAGCTCATCCACGTGACAGGAATCTCTTCCTTTTAAAGGCTGAATAGTGTTCCGTCGTGCGATGTCCCACGTTTTGTGGAGCCATTCATTCGTCCACGGACATTCGGGTTGCTTTCGCCTCCGGAATATCACGACTAGTGCCGCTGTGAACCTAGGTGTGCGGCTCTCTCTTTCCGTTCTTGCGGATACATTCCCTGACGTGGGACTGCTGGATCGATCACGTGGTGGCTCCGTTTTTAATGTGTTGAAGAACCCCCTGCCCCCACTGTGTCTCCACCATTTTACACCCCCACCGACAGTGTATGGGGGCCCCAATTTCTTCACGTGGTGACTCCCTTCTCTGCTGAGATGAGATTGCTAATGGAATCCATTGGCAAATTCTCTTAATCTGCTTCAGCATATATCCCCCACGGACCCCTCCTCACCTGTCCCTCACCGCCCCCCTTTCCCGTCCGCCATGAGCTCTCATCTGGACCCCTGCTGCGGTCTTCTCACTGAGCCACGGGGCAACCAAAACGACCATTAAAAACACAAACCAGATCTTATCACTGCCCAGCTTAGAACCTTCTGGTGTCTGCCTTCATGGAGAGGGCAAACCCTGTCTCACACTCGGTATAGAAGGTTCCAGAATTCTCACAACATTGCTCACATGGCTTTAGACAGACTGACCTGCTGTGCCTTAAACACACTAAGGTGACCTGCCCCAGGGCCCTCAGTCTGGGTGGCTTTATTCATAGACATTTGCTTGATTCACTCCTTCCCTGAATTCAGACATCTGCTCAGTCGTGACCCATTCGGAGAGGCCTCCCCCTGCGACCTCGCCTAAAGAGGCACCCACTGTCCGCCTGCCTGGGGCACTCACCACTCTGACACCACACTGCATGTCCTTGTGATTTCTTCATTGACTTTCTTCTGCAAGGGCATGGAAGCCCCATGAATTCGAGCGCAGCATCTGGAGGCATGTTTGGCACTTGGAAGGGGCTCAGTAAATATTTGTTGAGTGAAGAAATTGCAGGGGTATCCAGCCTGAGGCCCGCAGGCCACATGTGGCCCAGGATGGCTGTGAATGCGGCCCAACACAAAGTTGTAAACTTACTTAAAACGTGATGAGATTTTGTTTTGTAAATACGTGTCACAATATTTTTGGTATGTGGCCCAAGACAACTCTTCTTCCAGTGTGGCAAAAATATACCAAAAGTTTGGACACCCCTGAAAGGATACTTGTGCTCTTGCGTCTAAACAGCTTTGGCCCTGGGGACGGAGGTGCCTAGAGTACCCATGGCATCCTTGGTGTGGGCGACTTCACAGCAAACGCCTACAGCGGGTCTTGCCCCCCCGACCCCCCCCACCCGCCCCAGCCCTTTTCTCTGCTCGATTTCCCTGCAGGCTGTTGGTCATGAGATGCGAGGGGGCGGGGGTCTAGATGCCTCATCCAGCCTCTTACTGAAGAAAACAGTCCGGGGATTGATGGGAATTGTTGGCCTTGGTCCTCCTGGCCCCAGGTTACCCTCCCGAAACTTGGCTGCTCCTTACCGCCTGCGGTCAGGCTTCCTGTTTAACGTGAGGGCTCTCCTCCTGTGCACAGCGAATACGGGAGGTGGGGTTAGAGCGTAGCGCACAGCCAGAGTTCCTCCTGCAGGGCAGATGTAGCGTGACAAGTCTGTGAATTATGTAATGGCGTCTCCGCTTACCCACCTTGTAAAACAATACCAAGATCCCAAAACAATGGGCTTTTCTTCCCAGTTTGTTTGGGATAGTCCTGGCACTCTGCTACCCGCTGCCCTGTCCTCTCGGGGCCCTGGGATTAGAATTGTGTGTCATAGCTTTGTTTTCCCCGGCTTGGTTGGTGACGAAGCGCTGATGGAAACATTCCGTTAATCTTAAAGGACCTGCACACGCTCGCCGAGGAGAGCGCTTTTGCCTTAAATGGTCTCTCGTGCCGCCGAAGAGACACAGCGGTAGCGTCGCCGGATCGACCACCATCTTTACCTGTTCTTGCCCTCTCATGGCCCTCAGAGGTCTACTCCAGCCTTACTGATGTGTTAGAAACGATCCTATTTAAAACAGGCCTGTAGAGCCCGGGGGTCTTTGGACAGGTAACGAGGTGTTCCAGTAGCAAGAAGCCCGGAGACAATCACGTGTGCAGAGCTTGCTGGGTGGGTGCTATGAACACGAGCACGCTTGCCGTGTGAGAGCCCGGCTTCCCTGCTGGGGCCGTGCCTGCGTTTCTGTCTTGTACGGTGGCCTTCGGTATGCAGGCCTCCTTAGGACAACACGGCAAGCTCTGGCTGGTGTGGCTCAGTGGATTGAGCGCCGGCCTGCAAACCAAAGGGTCGCCGGTTGTTTCCAGTGTAGGGCACATGCCTGGGTTGCGGGCCAGGTCCCCAGCAGGGGGTGCGAGAGAGGCAACCACACATGGATGTTTCCCTCTTTCTCCCTCCCTTCTCCTCTCTCTGAAAATAAGTAAAATCTTTAATGAAAAAAAAAAGCCAACCATCATTCCTACCTGGAAGATCTCCTGGTGGATGCAGAAAAACACACCCTCAGGTTGTGCTGGGATTAGAGGAGACACCTTGGAGGAGCTCAAATAAAAGAGATCAAACTCATCTTTTAAGGGGAGGGTGGAGGAAAACCAAAGAGAAGATTTAAATGGAATTTATCTGTCACCGTTTCCTGGCTCCCTCCATACGTGACAAGGATTTATATAGAGGAGACCAGTATGAGTAGGCTAGACTTCAGCTCTGTGATTGCTTGCTTGGAAGATAAAATATCATTGCTTAAAAAAGCAGGAGATGCATTAAAAATCTCATTGCCCTCCGGCAGCTTGTTGGGGGTCGTCCCCCCAGACCTACCTCCCCGTTGGCCCCACTGACTCGGGGGACGAGTGAGAGAGAGTTGTGGCCCACGACTCTGGTTGTCCACTGACGTGCAGTGTCGTGTGCACTCATTAATGTTGCCCATGGCCGACAGTGACCGTGGGCGGGAGGGAAGAGGTGCTGGTGTTAGGTGTGTGTGGCAGGAGGGGCTGGTTAGCAACTGCCATCACTAGGTCTTTTAAATGTTGCTGACTATGAAAGAGTTTGATGAGACACACAATGGTTTCATGGTTTATTTGCATCATAATGATTGATCAAAGTTGTGATAGGCCATAATTATCAGGCATTGCATGGGAGTTTAAAGCGAATTTCTCTAGTGTAGCTGTATCGAGTGCATGGAACAGGTGGGCCGGGATGGGAGCTGTTGGGTGGCAGAGTCATTAAGTAGGTGCTACCCAAGGTGGTCTTGGAAGAGTGGGTCCTAGACTTGCAGATGCCTAAGAAACATTCTGGCCCCAAGTTTACAATGTAACCTACCAGGTTCCGCACCCGGGTCCTGCCCCCGGGCCCTGCCCCCAGGTCCCGCGGGTCTGGGGGCGGCCCAGCGCTTGTCGGGCGTAGGTGGTCCCCACATGAGCTGCGAGAAGTGAGGTCTGGAAGCGATGGCGGGGAGAGAGGAGGGCTGCTGGAAGGCGGATGCTCGGAAGGGAGAGATGATCAGCAAGGAGGCAGGCTCACACCCAAGATAGAAACGGAACATTTATCTAAGAGCAGAGGTGGCAGGCTGTCACCAGCCTGGGAGGGGCTGATGTCGGGACAGGCAGCAGCAGGCAGCCCTGTTAGCCTTAGAACGCCGCGGAGCATGCTCACTCTGTTTATCGGATAGTGGCTTAAGAATGAGGTTAAGGTTTAAGTGAATTTCTGTCCCGACAAGGCAGGGCAGGCACTGACCTCACAGAGCAACCACCTGTTCTGGCCTGTCCCTTCAGGGAGGAGAAGCCTGGAGCCCCAGAACCAGGGGAGGGATGTGGAAGGGGTCAACAGAGCTGCGGTGTAAGGACAGCTCCGGGCTGCAGTCATTCTACTCATCTGTTATCAGACAGTCCCTAAGCACCTATCATGGGTTCGGGCCTGGGCGAGGGCCCCAAGCTTTCTGCTGAGAAACAGAATGATACAGTCCTTGTCTTCGTGGAGTTCTGAGTCTAACGCGAGAGTCCGGTGCAGGAGAAGGGACAGACGGGTGTCTCCTGCTGCCAGCTCTCTGCCCCGCAGTGCCTGGTAAAGTTGTAACAGAGTGGCTCTATCAAGAAAAAGCTCTGTATGATGCGGGTCCCCACCGATGACATGATTGGCACAGGGACCTGGGTAGGCGATGAGCCCTGCGGCTCTGTGTGTGGCCTCACTGCTTGAGTGGCAGTTGGCTGCGAGGCCCTCAGCACCCACGTTGCATGTGAGTACATCAGCGGTGCTTCTCGTCCTTGGCCGCGCAAGGCTGTCTCCCAGGCATCCTACCAAACATGCAGATTCTGTGGGTGTAGAGTGAGGGCTCAGGTCCTGTGTTGTTCCCAAACTCCCAGGGATGCCAACATGGGCCCATAGGTGGCCTGCAATGAGGAGTGAGTCTAGAAACCCGGAGACACCCGAGGGTCTTCGGGGTCCCTGGAGAGCTCCTCCGTAATGACTTTGGTTTTCATTAGTTTTGATCAGCTCATTTTTTTATTTCCACCTTGTACTAACAGGGTGCACAGAAACTGCGGCAGACAGTCTGTAATCACAGGTGTGACAAATGTGATGAAGGGAGTGGGACGGCCAGCA
Organism: Mormoops blainvillei; assembly: GCA_004026545.1. Classification (NCBI taxonomy): domain Eukaryota; kingdom Metazoa; phylum Chordata; class Mammalia; order Chiroptera; family Mormoopidae; genus Mormoops; species Mormoops blainvillei. The sequence goes on along the minus strand of PVJD01005892.1, from coordinate 75,465 downwards.
GGGTGCTTGCCTGCCTGCGCCGGGCCGTACTGACTGCGGTCCCCGCTGGACAGAGCCGTCTGGGTCCGTCCCGTCCCCCACAAGCTGGTATCCGTGCGCAGGGCGGCAGTCCCAGCACAGAAAACCCTGAAGGCCAAGGACGTTGTCACCCGCAGCTCAGCCAGCACCAGAAACTGCCCCCTCCACGTGCATCTTGAAACAGGAGCCCGTTTACTTCCGGTTTCTAGTTTGTAGAAGCAGGAGAGGGATGATTATTTCGGATTGCCATCAGGCTTGACACCTTTGGGCTTCTTAAAGGTCATAGTGAACAAATTGAGCTTTTTGTGTGGGCGTGTTTCCTTTTTAAAATTGTTTGATAGGAAGTTAAAAACTTGATTATGTAAGAGTCTATAGAAAGCAGATTTGCTGTCACTTTTTTTTTAAGTGTCCCCCCCGCCCCATCTTTTGAGTGACTATATCAGAGAATACAAAAAAAAAAAAAACCCCCACAAAAACAAAAAACCAAGCCCATAGAAGGGGCACGCTCAGTTCGGCACTCTTGATTAATTTCCTTCCATTGTGTGTTGGTTTCCATGTTCAACCTGGAAACTTCCGTGGCCAACCACAGGGCGTTAACCCCGTAGTTCTTCCAGGTCCCTTTTCCACCCAGGACTGTGCAGCGTGTGGTCTGTCTAGAGAGGAAGGGGCCCGGGGGCTCGGCGTCCGGGTTACACGGCTCCTGTGTGCCTCCCCTGAGGGCCCTGTAGTCACTGATCTCCCAGGGAACGCTGGGGCCGGAGTTGTGAGGGGCTCTCCGGATGGCTTCAGTGAAACAACAAAATACTTATGTCCAAACCTCAAAAAGTTTGTCTTGCTGTGGATTTTCAGAGACACCTTTCCGTTCCGCCTGTGTGGAGACAGACCCGGTGAAATAGTTCCCAGTGAGCTCTGTGGGGCCGGGAGGGTAGGTCTCGGGGGTCCAGGCGTCCTTGGGTTTTTATCCTGTGATTCGGGGGCTCTATAGTGCAGGCCAGAATAAACCACTGGACTGGGTGGCGTGGGATGCCACCAACTTCAACCTGTTGAGGTGTTTCATTTGGCTCCGCCTGCCCCGCTGTGTGAGTTAGTGCCCGACTGTCATGACCTGAACGTTCTGATACAAAGAAACCCCATGTGCGCGATGGCATCGCGGCTGGCGCAGGTCAGCTGGCCCGGGTGCATTTCCAGCCCCGCAGCGCGTTGGCTGGGTGTCACTGGGGAGACTGCGTGACCTTCCCACATTCTGGAAGATGAGCTGCTCAGAAGACGAAATGAGGTGGTGGCATTGTCCTGACGGCGCAGACCAGACGTCGTGCATGATAATGGTAAATGGTTGAACGTTTATTGAGCTCTGAAAATACTAATTATCCTATAATGATGATTATAATACCTCATTGACATATAAGTATTTGTAAACACTTGCTTTACATGTTATAGATGTGATATAGAATGTGTACAATAGCTTAAAAAGTTGGAATAATAGGTTAGAGGAAGCACCATCTTTCTCCCCTCAGGATAAGTGGTCGCAGGGAGGGCAGGCCGCTGTCCTGGATGTGCTCAGAGGAAGGAAGTGCCGGTCCATTGCTGACTGAGTGCGTCCCTCTCTGCGGTTTCCCTTTGAGTAGGACATCTGTTACTGGTCTAGGTTCCTTGTGCAGGGAAGGTCACGGAAGGGGCACCGAGCTGCAGCTTTGGCTTCGATGACAGGAAATCGAACGTGGTGCTCTCCGAGGGCACGGCGGGTCCCTCTCGGTGCTGTGTGAGGGGCAGTTGCACGCAGACTCAGTGTGGAATTGACATCCTGCCCTCTGCAAATCACAGCGTATTTCATCTGGATTGCATAATTAGATACGGCTGCATTTTGAATGTGAAATAAAATCAAACCCGTTTTTAACAAAGCCACGTGAGACGTCGTGAGACCCCGTGGTGGAGAACCTTCACGTTACTACGCACCCAGGAGTGAGGAGGGAGGTTAAGGTTCAGGTTAGTAAGCACGGAGTTGGTTGGTTTGTGGTTCAGTTATACCCGTCGGCTGTTCCTTTCAAAGTGGAGACAGAGGAAGAGAAGCCGCAGATCCTCCACGGTCTGCATTATAAGACCACCAGGCCCCTCATCCCGACCAGTGATCTAATGCTGTCCTGTCCTTGGCAGCGGGACCGGAGTTGCGGGGAGGGTCCCGACAGGACAGAGTGTTTGCAGGGTCTGGGTTCCCCAGCTTGCGGGTGAGCTCGGGGAGGTGAGGCTTAGCCCTGTGGTCCCACCGCTGGTTCCTGGTCCCTCACCGCTGTCCTTGTCCCCAACACTTGCAGAGACCATTTTCCTTGGCTGAGCTGACCAGAGCAGACCCCCTCTGCGGGCGAGCCCCAGGGATGAACTGAGCATGCCCAGCCTGATGCAAGCCCACCCCTCACCGGGTGCGGGGAGAGCTTGTGGGGCTGGAGAGAGGATCGGCGTGTCACCCTTGGGCAGTTCCCCCACCAGAGGGAAACACCAGGCAAGAGAATGAAGGTTCCCGCCTTGTCCCGGCAAATATTTATTGTTTCTACAAAAAACAAGCAGAGTGGCCTATCCCACTCTGCACCCCTGGACTCCGTGACCCTTGGGACGTGACAGGGTTGGCCACGGGACATAAACCAATCCCCACCTCCCACCACCGGACTCAAACAGGGCGGAAGCTTAACTACTGCGTATTTCGAAGGAATTCCCCTAAGCACCCACCCCTTTGACGGGACCCAAACTTGTCCCGAGAGCCCTGTCTTGGAGAGCATTTTGCTGAGGCAGCGTGAGCAGAGAAGAGCGCTGCCTGGTGGTGGTCCCGGTCCCTCCGCGAGCGTCCCGTCGGCATGGGCAGGACCCACCTCCTGTGAGACTGGGCTCGCGCCTGGAGGTCTGCTCCCGCGGCGGGGGCTCAGAGTGCCCAGGAGAGCCCTCTGTGTTGTTCCCTGGCTGGTGTTGTGTACGTCGGTCACTTTTACATAATGTTGGGTTGCTTGCCATATTCTGTATAAATCTATTCTAGGAAAACTCAGCATGGTGGTGCGGGCAGTCCATACTGGGAGCCGCCCCGCCCCAGTATTCAGTGGCGGCAAGGTCCACTCGCCCCGTTTCAGGCTTTATGTGGAGCAAAGGTCTTATTTTCGCTTTGTTCAGACACCACTGTATGAAGTGCTAAAAATAACCAAGTGCCCAGAAAATGACTTGAGGGGGAACCTTGTTGTTTTCGGCCCTGGTCTGGACTAAACAGAACCTGCCAGAAAGCGTGCCCTGGAACCAGTTTTGCTAGTTCAGCCCGAGGCTTTTCTGGTGCTGCCGAGAATGGCGGTTTTCCCTGTGGGCTCGAAATGTCATCTTGCCCACACGAACTGTTAAAAAACTTACACTAATTTAGACAGGCTTATTGTTATTATTCCTGCCTTAAAAGAAATGGTCTCTTTGGGTCTTGAAGACTTTGTATTTTTTAGGACTTAAGAAAAGAGAAATGGAAACGAACAGGCCACAGGTTAGAGTAACCCAAAGACGGTTCCGCCTCCCCGCCTTCCCAGTTTCGAAAGCTGACGTTGGTTCTGAAGGCCCCCGCCCGTGCCCCCTGAGTGCCCCACGCTGGCCCGGCCTACCCACCAGGAGGTGGATTTGCCAGGTTGTCAAACCGGCATCAGAAATCAAGCTCTCAAGTCAGAGGCAAGACGCCTCCTGTTTCTATCATCACATCTTCCTGCCCCCAGCACAGAAACAAGCCTTCAGCTCAGACACACGCGGCGGCCCAAGGGGCAGCTGGTGGTGCTAATGCCGAAGGGTTGCACTCCTGCCATGACCACGGGAACCCCACCACCACCACCACCACCACCAATCTTACTACATCCAGGACGAGCCCCGCTGACCCACTTCGGAGGTGCTGTGTCCCCCACCGCCCGCGCCAGCACAGTCATGTTCAGAGAAAGGCTTGGTCTCATCCACCTCTCCGTGCCACTGCGATTTATGCTCCCGTCCCCAAACTTCAAGGGCGGGGGAGAGGTCAGGGGAAGGAAGAGATCCAAGACAGCACGTGACTGACCGAGTCGCACGAGAAGGGAAGTGGACAGAGAGGACCCACAGTCTGGGTTTACAGGGACTCCCCGTTGACCGGACAGCGCCTTTTCTCTGAGGCTTGTAACCCTTTGAAAGCGGCCTCCGTGCCTGTGAGCCTTCCTGGTGAGGCGGTTAGCTTTCAGAACCCTAACTACGTGGAGGAGAGTGAAAGTGACACTCGAGGGGGACGGGGGAAGCACACGGAACGTGCTGTCCTTCTAGCAGCCCTGGGCGCGCTGCGGGGGCACGTCATGCCGGCCGTATGGGAGCCATACACTTTGGGCTGGTGGCGTGTCCGAGGACCTGCAGAGGACAGTGACAGAGTCTTAAGTCAGGCCCGACAGAGAAATTTTACTTTTTTTTACTCCCAGCCTTCGTTTTAGCAATATTTAGTTAAATTCACCCTCGGCATACAAAAGACTCAGGGCATAAAGGAGCAAGGGAGCAGCTGTTAAACACCCAGCCGTTCCTCCTGGATGGGAGATTTGCTAAAACAGGAAATTGGGTTTGGAGCCTCTTTGGAAGCAGGAACAGAATTAAATGTTTAAATGCAAGTAGCCTCATAAATATTTTCATTTAAAAAATGAAAAGGTATTGGGTAGTCTCATCTCGACTGGTGTCAGCGTTGTATCTGAACTTCACGCTGGAAAGTTGTACAGAGATGATGACGCTGAAAATAAACGAGGGCTCGAGCACGTATTTCTCGAGGGAATGGTCGGCCGCTGAGCGTGTCTGAACCGCCCCAGAGCTTCCGGGGCCGGGACCCTCGTTTTCCAGCCTGCCCGCCTCCCGGGCCGGCGAAGGGCCCTCTCTCCCGTGTACCGTCTTTGCTTTTTCCCTTTCCGTCGGCAACGGGAGGCTCGCGTTTCTGCGGCCCGGCCTGCCAGTCTCAGGAAAGACACAGCCGGCCGCTCCCCTGGCCTCCCAGCTCTCACTTACCTTATTTGGTAAAGCTGTGGGCTTCCCTGGTTGTTCCTGGAAAGGGCTGTTTTCACCAGTTTTAAGGATTCTTTGCCACTTTCAAGTAGTTCTGAGCTGGGAACCAGGGCTTGCTGGCAGCTCTGCAGCATCTGGTCGGACCCAGGGCAATTGCAGGGTGTCCAGCGCTCATGACCTCGTGTCCCTCCTTCTGAGATGTCAACCTGGGGTGACAGAATACAAGGACCGGGGCCTGTGAGCAATGCCGGCTGCTCTGCCTCATCCAGTCCAGGGCGGGGAGGGCGGGGGTTGGGTCCACCCTCCCCACTGGCCCCAGTATGTGCCCTCCTGATGGCTCGTCCCCGGCTTACTGTTTCTGGGTCTACCTTCTCTCCACCTCCGTGGGGCTTTTTCCTAACCCTGTTTAAGGACTGGGTCGTTTTGCTCGCGCAGCCCCACATCGCAGAAGGCCTGGGAGGGCTCCCCGGCAGCGTTACCCCTGGTGCCTCTCCCGGTGCTATTCATGGGGAAGCTCGCCCTGTTCGTTGTACGTGAGGTTGTGTTCTTAGCGCCCACGCCCCCCGCCCCCAATGTCCCTTCACCGAGCGGAATCTGGCCCTCTGACAACACATCCTGCCTAGTAGCTTGCCTCACGAATAATTAGTGTGAGCTTTAGATGAGGTGTGGCCTGTTTCTTGGGGCTTCTGTTTGTTTTGTATTTTGGCCTAAAAAGGAAGTTTGTAGACCCCAAGTTCTCTGAAAGAGAGTTTTATTCTTTCTGATAAGAGATGGGGATGGGGGGGGGGAGAGGAAGTGAGGTTGATGGGAGCTAATCCCTCGCTCTTCTTCGCCGAAGAAGCCTTTTTTTTTTTTTGTTCCATTTGTTTTCTTTAAGGAGAAGGAAGTTGAATTCATTAATGGTTCCGAGGGGGAGGGGGCTGAAGGAAGTGTTTTTACTCCCAGAAGGGGGGGCGGCCCCTCCGCGGGATAGTCCACAGAGCTCCCAGAGCTCACTTTCGTTTTCAGGGACCTGTCGGTGGAACGTTTTCCATCTCTGCTGCGTTTCTCTCCTGGCTCTGCCAGTGGCAGGGAGACTGCTGTTCTTCCTCACCTGGCCGCCCACTTTCGGTGTGTGTGAAGTTAGGGGCTGCCGGCCCCTAAGGCGTCCCAGAGGCTGAGGCGGCGGTGGCGCGGGGGTGCTGTTAGAAAGTTGCTGAGACGGAAGGTCACCCCAGCTGCAAAGCACCCCCTGCACTCGCCCACCCAGCCCAGGAGAGCCCGCTGGGTCCCCGCCCCGGGGGCCTTGGCTGTCCACTCCTTGTTCCCATCGGCGGTGCTCAGTCCAGCCCTGTCAGGTTCGGGCACTCCTGTTTCCTCTTTACAAAACAACCTGCAAGTTTGAAGGGATTCAAAGCAACCTGCTAAGTGTGTTGCGGACCAACCGGCCTAATGCTGGGTGAAGCGCGCAGACCCAACCAATCGTGTGTCTGCGGGATGCCCAGGAGTGTGTCGGTGTAACTTCCGCTGGCCCTTCTGTCCTGGGGGCTAATGCCCCCGGGCTGGACTCAGTTCCTGGGCCCAGCATCTCACCCCTCCTTCCCCGGCTGGGGCCCGTAGCTGCACTTGCTGAGGGGCTGGCAGCCATGGAAGGCGTACAGGGCACATTTTCCCATTTCGCCCTCACTGGGAGGCAGTGCTTGCTCGGTTTTACTGCTGGGGAAACGGGCTGAAAGAGCGAACAAAGCACCACAGCCGGTAGGAGAACGCCGCCTTGCCGACCGTCGTGTCGTGTGGCGACCGGACACGTCTGCTGAGCTGCTCTCGGCCGCCCGGAATGCGGCGCAGGGACCGCTGCTGGCGAGACACCGCACTCTCCTTGCGGTCATGACTGTGTTTCTTGGTGAGGCCGCCCGTCTGCACGCATGGCTTTGCAGCGAGGCTCTTGTTTAGGTCTCGTCTCCCTGTGGCCTCCCTGGGCACTCCCTGACTCGGGTCGCCTGCCTCCCGGATGGCTGTCTGCCCACGGGTCCTCTGAGGCTTCGGTCCAAGCTCGGTGGCCTCAGAAACACCCGGGAAAACCCAAAGACGAGAGTGCCGGCCACATCCCTGCAGCTGGGCCGGGGTGTGGGAACGCGTGCTTTCACATTTCCCTGGAGGCCATGCCGGCCAGCCGGCTCGGCTCAGAGACAGTGTTTCTCAGATGCCACCACGCTGGCGTGGCAGGCGGCGGTCACAGTGGAAGGCCGATTGTGACTGCTGTCTGTCTGCCCGGGTCCTGCCCGCGTAACGGGCCCCCGGTTCGCAGCCTTCGCCTAAAGTAGCCAGTGCCCGGACCGCACTTCCCAGCCCCATTTGTGTCCACGCAGTGTGTCTGTCACCTCTCACAGTGGCTGGAGTCCGCGGCTTCCAACAGCTGATGTCGGTGGTTGCCTCTTGGTGAAAGCGACAGGAGCCACATGGAAGGTTGAAGGAGAATCCGTCCCAACTTGGAGAGGGCTCGTCAGCACGGCAGGTGCTCCGGCTGAGCAGTTTAATGTCTGTCTCCGGCTCCAAAGGCTGCGGGTCAAGCCGCCGAGCCTTCCTGACCACAGCTGCCCGGGCAGAGGCCTCGCACCCGTCCCGTCCGACTGCAAGAACAACCTGCCACACTCCAGAAAAGACCTGTGTGGGGAGCGCTCCCTGGGCACGTGCGGCCCGGCTGCCGGGCATGCTCGGCCAAGGCTGCCCCGAGTTTTTGTCCTGGTATGGGAGTCGGGCACGTACAGCCTCCGCCCCCAAGGCGTGCGGTTCAGTCCGATGTTGGACGCTGGAGGGCGGCCCCTGAGCGTCCCCGCCCGGTGATCCCCAGACCTGGCTGCCCACCCAGGTCACGTCGGAGCTTTAAAGAGTGGTCCCCCCACCCTGTTAACATAAGAAATGGGTAAACGCAGTTGCAGCATAAAACAGCGAGACGGCGACGTGAGGCCTTTCCCTGTTCCGTTCCGGATCCCTTGCCCCCATTACCAGATCGCTGTGTAGCCTTCACACACACACGGGCATGTGTGCTTCTCTGCCTTTGCACACACTTACATGCCTGGTTTGTAAGCGAGCTCTTGAGGGTGCGTTTCAGCCTCACAGCGGGCTCTTGAACCTGTGTTCAGAGCAGCGAGGAACCTCTGTTTCCGTTCGGCTTTGTAGCCGCCTGACCCTGCTGGTCCTCCAGAGCCTTTGTGGTGGCTCCTGGGTGTCCCCGGCCCTTCCTCTCTGTCACCTCCAGCCCCTGGTCTGGTCTGGGCCCTCATCTTGTGTCTGTCCATGTTTGTGCTCTGTCCTCTGGATGACCTCTGGCCCTGGGAGGTTAGATGCGCTAATGGCGGAACGCACGTCCCCAGCTCCCGTCGGCCCCGCCGGAGCTAGACACATGCGCACGCACGTTCCCAGTGACTTTTCCACTGGACGGATCTCGGAGGCACCTGAAATGGCATGTGCCTCAAGTGGGCGCCTCTCGCGGCCCCGGCCCGCTCCGCCCCAGCCCTGCCTCGTCTCAGTGCACGCTGCCTCCCGCTGCTCAGGCCCGGCCGGCCAGCCCAGCCCTGTCTGATTCCTCTCCAGCCGACGTGTGTCACCGAGGCCTGGCTCTGCCTGCCTCCCACCACCCGTCGTGTCATGTGTCACAGTGCGCGTGCTCCTCCAACTTTGACGGGACCTTCTGGCAAGACACACTTTTCCTATTGCGCCCCAGCAGACCCCTGTCTATGTTTATATATGTGCCTGTCTGACTGAAGCAAAAGGCTCACAAGACAGTGCTCACTGTCCCTGTTTGTAGTGGGTCCTCTTGTTGCATTTTATTCTGGGGGAGAAAGACGCTGGGACCCACTAAACTGATTTTATGACGCTGTTCCAGCCACGATCCACAGTCGGAGAAACACGGGTCTGGGTCCCTGCTGTCGAAGGTGACCCCTGGAGCCAGCGGTTTAGAAATGCAAATGGCAGCCCCTGTCCTGGCCCACTGAGTCCTAACCCTGCCCCCCACCTCCCAGGAGCCCAGCGAGGCGTCTGGAACAACTGCTACAGGTGCCCCAGTGGCCGCCTTCCCCCCGCTGTGCCCGGCTGACCTCTCCGCTGCGCCGAGCCGGGACCCTCCAGGGCTCCTGCCGCACCTAAAATAAAACCCCACAGGACACATTATTGGCCAGGTTCTCAGCCCGTGGGCTGCACCTGACGATCACCTGATGATTCGAAAACAAACAAAGCAACAACAAAGAAACCCAGTGCTTGGCATGCGTCAGTGAAGAACTGGGTCAGGGTACCTGCCTGCATTGCCGGGGAGGGACCTGCCGTTTGCCGTGATCGGGCCTCGGCCCGCTGTGGACACGGGCACGGTGTGGCCCCCGTGGCTCACCCAGCTCTCCCCGTCTCGACCTCACAACATGAGCTCGCTCCTGCCCCAGAGCCTGTGTCCTGCCTGGAGCCTTCTCCCCTCGCTTCAAGTGTCTTCCCAGACATCGCCTCCTCAGAGAGACCCCCTGATCTTCCTGCCTCTCCACCGCCGTCCCTTCAGCTGCCTCCTCCCTCCTCGCTTTATTCCCCTGCCTAGCCGACGTCCCTCCCGACACTGTATTGGCGTTATTTTTAAAATGTAAGCGATGTGAGGGCACAGCCTGTCCATCTTGGTCCCCAGAACAGTGTCCGGCCCCAAGGGCACATCGACTCAGCCCCTCTGTGCAGACAAGAGTCGGGAGAGGGAGTGGGGAGGACTGTGTCAGGGCGATCTCTGGCTTTTCATGGCAGACTCTGCCCTGGCTGCTCCCGGGCCGGGAGGCAGGACGCACTTGCCATCCGCCTCCCTAGAGCAGTTGTTTCCTGGGTTCCCCCCAGCGGGGGATGAAAGAGGAAAGGAGAGAGGAGGGCAGTGTAACCCGGCTGTTTTCCCAAAAGGGCTCGATGGTCCTCAGATCAGCGGCTCTTTACCTTGAACTGGTTTTGCTTTCTTGGTGGGATTCAGAAAACGTATTTATTTATTTATTTTAAGAGAAGCTTCCGACTGAATGACAGAAACCTACAGCGCTAGGACTGACGTCTGGGCGTTAAGCGCCAGAGGTCGCCCCGGCGCGGGGTGGCAGCTGACGTGCCCACGAGCGGGCTCTCCCCGCCTCAGCCACGTTCCCGAGTCCTCTGTCTGGGCTCCCCCTCCAGCAGGTCAGGTCCTCCCGTCGTGGTGTCCCAGCTGTGGGGCGCAGCTGTGGATGTTTTGCAGCCAGCCCAGGGGGAGGAGGGCGTCTTCACCCATTGCCCCCAGCCAGTTAATCCTCACCAACTCTGGGGTCCTGGGCTGTTAGCATTGTGGCCAGGGGACCGGTCCTCTCTGGGACCAGGGCAGGGTCACGGGCCCACCTTTGGAGCAGGGAGGTTGAGTGAGCTCTCCTGCGTCCCTGGCCCCCGGGCTGCATGGAGACTGGTGCCCTGAGCGGGGATGAGGCATGTGTTGTTGGAAGAGTGGGGGACTGGTCTTCGCCGGGCATGCTGAGAATGATGGGCTTCTCCGGTGGAACTGCAGCAAAGTGACCCAGGGTGAGCTGGGACATGCGGTGGGCTGGGACGAGAACTTGCCCCACGTCAGGAGGCCCTCGGCTCCTCCGAGCCTGCCTGGGTGCCTGGGACGACACCGCACGCTGTCTGCTGTCCTCGCTTACCTGTGGCAGCTTCCAAACGGCAGGTGTTGTGAACTCGCACGTGTCACTCCCCACCCCTGAGTAGCCGTCACAGCCACTGGTAAACGGGGGGCCTAGACACAGCCCCTTCCAGCTCTAACTTGATGATGTCATTGAGGCTGCTTCCTCCGTCTTCAGAGAGGGAACCCGACGCCCCAGTCAGGTGAGCCGCCCGAGCCGGCGGCAAAGGCTGGGTCGCGTCTCATATTTTGTCCGAGGACGGAGATTAGAAAGAAGCGAGCACAGTAGCAAGGGGGCTGGCGATAGATTTCCTTTCCTTACAGCCTTGAATTGGATTCAGCAACAGAAATGGAATACTCTGCGTCAAGTGCTGACGCGCGTTCCTGGGGAGGATACAAAGGGAATCGGCGCCCTTGCTTCCCTGCAGCGAAGGCAGGAGGGGGCAGCTCTCCCGTTACAGCTCTGTTGTGAGGCCTGAGGGCATAAATATCAAACAGGCCGTGGAGCGGCCAGGAGAGCCCAGGGCAGCAGGAAGTGTAAGCCAGGGTGTTACAGCCGAAGGCGGGACCCCCTCGCTGTGGGAACAGGTTCCGGGAGCTCAGCCCTCTCTTCCTGGCAGTGAGAGTCTGAAGATTCCCGGGAGGGGGGATGTGGTCAGTGCTTTGCCCAAAGTCACCCCGATCGGCTTTTCTTTCTTCCCTGTGCTGTGTCCCCCACCTCCTTACAGACCTACCCCTTCCTTCCTAAATCATTGTACGTGACTCCATGTCCCAGGGACCCCTTCTGGGGGACCCACCCCAAGATAGAGGCTCCTCCCTATCTCAGGTAAATGATGCCCAGAGATAGGCGTTCCAGGTCTGCGTGGCAGCTGCGCAGTTAAGGAGAGGTCCTTGCCTCTTTCTGCTCTCGCATCCCTACTGTGTGTGTAGCCTCAGGTTGTCTCTTTATCATAATATGGCTCCTCTAGCTCCAGCCATTAAGTTCGCATCCCAGGAAGGAGGACAGAGGAAAGGGCAAAGGGTGCCACGTATCCACTGATGGAGCCTCATTTGAAGTCTGGCCAGAAGCCCTTCCCGTGGTGCTCTCACTGGGGGGCTGGGGAGTGTCTGTGCGTGGCTTTGTCTGTTTGTTTAAAGCTGGACCCGCTGCCCTCAGCGGTGACGCATTCTGAGAGTGAGGAAGAAGAGGCGAGAGGGGACCGAGTGAGCAGCACGCAGTCTCCGCCACAGAAGTTAAGATCAAAGTAGGGACTAGGGTCATGGTTGTCACTCACATTAAAGTGAGTCGACCTCATACAGTTTCTTCTGGGTCAACGAAAGCACACGGCTCTCTAGGGGCTGCCGCGTGCAGGGTGTTGACACGCCAGCGGGTTTGGGCTGCGTCCCTCTGGCGAGCACGAGCGAGGGCTGTGGAGCCGCAGGGACGAGGCCGCTGAGGGCCGTGGGTCCCCTCTGAGGGACCCTCCTCCTCTCCTCCAGCACTGGGCTGCCACGTGCCACTCTGGGCCCCGGATTGCTGATTCCTGTTTGTGTTTGCTCGTCATTAATGAAAAACTGGAGAGGTGGGTTTTAATGTGAAATGGCCTCCTTTTTAAAAAGTGACAGTGACTGTCATTCTGTCCAAAACACTGCGCGGGCCAGAGGGAACAGTGTCCGTGAGCGGGATTGGCCGAAGCCCCCGGCTTTTGCATAAGATGGCGATGGCAAGCGAAGTTGCTTCTCATCCAGAGCGTGTCTGTGTGCGCAGAGCAGGGAGCCGGGCTCTCTGGGGCTGGGAGCCCACGGGGCCGGGGCGCGGATGCCGGGATCACTCCTGTCCCATGGAGCTCACAGCACGGAAGGCACAGGAGTCCGTACCCCGGCCCGTGCGTGGGAGGCGCCACTCCCCAGGGAGGACAGAAGCGGTGTGGGATTTCCAGCTTGGAGAGGTGACCCCTGGCTGGTGTCACCGAGTTTTACTGCACAGCAGACGGGACCAGGGGCCATTCTCGGCACCCAGGAACGTGGTAGAAGTGAGCGTGGGTGACCTGCAGTGAGGCCGGGGACTCGGCGTGGCTGCGGGCGCAGTACCGGCCGATTTGATCTGGGGCTTTGACCTGGGGTGATGTGTGATTCTGTTTAGCTGTGGCTCCTCCCCGGCCACCCATCCTGGCCATTCCTGGCTGCGTGACCGGGCCCCGAAGTGCCCAGAGTCACAGCGGCCTGCTCCCCTGGGCTTGGCTCTGCCGCCGGCTGCGGAGGCCTGTGCACTGGGACTGATGGCGTCCGACGACTCTCAGACAGACTGGCTGCGGAACCCTCTCGGTGTGGGGTGGGGAGGGGCGTGGATTGCAGGAGCTTTTGATGTCTGGCCTGTCCGAGGTCCACATGGCCTGGTGGCAGGGAAGCAAGCCCCCTCGGTGACACATCGTTGCCCTTGGTCGCACGGCTGTCAGTTCTCTTCAACTGGCGCCTGAGATGCTTGCAGGCAGCCAGGAGATCTTCTCTCTCCGGCCTCCCTGGGAGCGTTCAGGAACCCAGGCTCGCCCAGAGGATTAAAAAATCAAGGTGGAAAATGTTTAGAAGACGCGGGCATCCTCCTTGAAGATGCTCATCAAGCACGTGAGTCACATGAAAGGCTCCGTCGCACCTTGAAGTAAAGGAATCATTTTAACTTGACCCACGCGAAATTTCCCATCAGTAGATCTGAAGGTTTGGGTCAGGTGCGACCTCAGTAAGTCACTTCACTTCCCCGAGCCTCACTGTCCTTCGAGAACCCTGGCAGGCCCGCCAGGTGTCCTGGAACCCCTTTCTTTGGCTCCACCCCGTCGGTTCCTGTCTGCAGTGGGGCTTCCAGGACCAAGGGCCGTGGACCAGGTGTGGTTTCATTGGTGCCCGGGGTCGTTCCCGATGACGTTCTTTCCCGGCCATCATGCTTTGGTGCCTTGTGACCCTGACACATTCCCTCACGCCTCCCCGCACCCCTCCCTGAGGCTCATTGTCCTTGTTACTTTGGAAATCAGGGCTTGAGCTCCACACGCACTTCACACTCGAACTTGTGTGATGAAGCTTGTTCTGCCGCCTTCCCCCGGCCTGTGGAAGCCTGTGCTTTTATCTGGCGTTCTGATGATCCCTCAAGCTTCGTGCCCGCCGCAGCTTCTGTATGAAAGGGAAACCTATTTCTGGAAAAAACCCTCTGGAATGAGGCACGCTCTCGCTGGGGAAGAACACTGACACTCTTGACGGCGGGTTTTTCTGCATGTAAAACATTTCATCTTTACCGTCACCCTCTGGGCGAGCTGCCGCGGTCCCAGCGCGCGGAGGGCCGGAGCCGGCCTTGGCCCCCGAGCCCGTGCGGCGGCCGCCCTGTCCGGGGTGGAAAGCGGCCCCCCAGGGCTGCTGCTTCTCGGGCCTGCTTTTTGTCTCACCTGCACATGTTTTAAAAATTACGTCTGCTGACCCGTCGTTCAGAATTGCAGGCTTCACACAAAACCATGCTGGTTGTCTTTTTTTTTCCCCGCTTGAAAAGTTAGAAGATCTAGCGACGCTGGGTCCATGGTCCTGGGTGGCAGTGGTTGTTGGGACTGAGCCACTGGAACGTTGTCGTGGCTCACGCCTGCCACCCCCAGCCCCCACCTCACCTTCTCTTGCCCTTCAGTGGTCGCCGCTGGCGTGCTGGTGGGGTGCTGTCCCTGATTCATGAATCCTGGGGATGAGAGAGGTCCCGGCCACCGGAGGAGAAACTGGCTGGATGAGAGCACCCGGCCGGGCCCTCGCCCACCGGGCAGCGGTGCGTTCTCTGGGGCGCACCCTGCAGCCTGGACCTTGACATCCTGCACCAGCACGTTCAGATCTGCCCTGAGCTGAGTTGGCTTCAGACTAGACAGGTTGGCATGTGAGCACATGTGATGGAGGTTGTGTTAAGTGGCTTTATGGAGGTATAATTCGCGTATGGTAAACTCCACATTTTAAAAATGTACAATCTGATGAGTTTTGACACAAGTACACACTGTGAAACCACCGTCAAAAGATAATGGCAAGTCAAGACAATGGTCTTAAAGAGGCGTGACCTTCTAAGAAAAATAGGTCAAGTGAAGATTATGAAGCTATTCACCACCTCAAAGTCTCATCCTGCCCCTTGGGGTCCCTGTTCCCTCCCCCTTACACTCACACCTGGGAACCACCAGTCGGCTTCGTCACTGTGGGTGAGTTTGCACCTCCCAGAGTTTTGTCCTGGAGTGGAATCACCGTGTGTGCTGTTTTGGGGCCCTTCCACGCAGCAGGGTTCCGTCAAGATCCTCTCGGCTGTCGGCTCTGTTGATAGTCCGGGCAGTTTGACTGCTGACCACAGTCCCGTTGCATCCTCGGTGTGTGCATCAAGACAGATTTTTGGAGGCTGCGGCCCCTGTTTCTGGCCGATCATCATCTCCCTCAGGCTCCCCCATGGGCTGGACTTGGCCTCCGGGGTTTCTAAGGTCTTAAACAACTGTGCGATTCTCGGGAGAGGGCAGCCCTGGTTCTTGCTGTAGGCGGCTTGCCGGGACCATGCCGATGCGCTCTTTGACGGTCCACAGGCTGGGTCCAGAAAGAGCTCCATCCCTGCCGGCCTTCCTGTTTGGTGTGTTTTGAGGAGAGTTTAAATAGCTATAATTTTTAGCTTCTAAATGGAGAACACTTTCCTGGCATTTGTCAAGTATATGTATGTGAACGTTTGTGTCTTCTACGTTAAATGATAGTCCGTGGGTGGTTTAGAAATTGTAATGTGGAGGTGACGGCGTGACGGCCGGTATTCTGGGAACTTAAAGTGAACGGCGGTGGGCACATTCCTGGGAAGGAGGTCAAGACTGTGGCTCACAAGCTAATTTCTGTGGCTGTCCCTATGAGACCGATTTGCTCCTCAAAGGCCAGTTCCACACGGGGACACCAGCCATCCCAACACAGGAACAAAGGTGGGAACAGGGGAGCTGCCCTCGCTCTCTGGGCTGGGTGGTACAGCGCATGAAACCACACCACCGTTTCCTGGTCTTCAGAGAATTCGCTCAACATTACAAGTTACATTTATTTCTGGAAGAGAACTTGGGCAAAGTCACCAAATGTGGTGTCACAGTCCTTGTCTCAGAAGTCACTGGCTGTGAAGGAAAGTGGTCTGGGATGTCACCTCACGCTGCACCTGGGTCAGGCAGGCCCACGTGGAAGACCTCCGTGCCCCTTCCTGTGTTTGAAAAGCTGTGAAAAGCTGGGCTCTCAGACCCACGGGCACCCCCTCCCATCCCTGCGTACCAGGCTGCGTTGGCCACGCTGGCTTTGTTCGCGTGCTGCGTCGGTTCAGCTCTCAGAGAAGTCGTGCCAACGTCACACTTCAAGTGTCCTTGCTTATATTTGTGGTCTGTCTTGGTGAGTTTCTGGAACAATTTTTAAAAATAAATAATTGAAGTTCTTTTTTGTTTCTTTTGTTGATAAAGGAGGGTGAGTGGACATTAACCACACCTTAAAAGGAGAAGGGAACCTGTAGTTTAGAGTTCATGGATTTTTAACGTGGGTTCCAAGACAATTAAATTAGGAAAATAGTCTTTTTAACAAGTGGTGCTGGGACAACTGGATTTCCACACACAAAAGAATGAAGTTGGAGCCCTCCCTCACACCATATATAAAAGTGAATACACCTGGCTGGTGTGGCTCAGTGGATTGAGCATCGACCTGTGAACCACAGGGTCGCAGGTTCGATTCCCCAGTCAGGGCACATGCCTGGGTTGCAGGCCAGGTCTCCAGTAGGGAGCGTGTGAGAGACAGCCACACAGCGATGCTTCTCTCCCTCTCTTTCTCCCTCCCTTCCTCTCTCTCTAAGAATAAAAAAAAAAATCTTTAGGGAAAAAAGGAGTTAATGCAGAATGGATCAGAAATCTAAATATGAGAGCTAAAACTATAGTCCTCCTAGAAGAAAACATGGATGTAAATTTTCATGACCTTGGATTAGGCCATAGTTTCTGGATAAATTAGACTTCATCAAGCTTACAACCTTTTGTGCTTCGAAGAAAACTATCAAGAAAGTGCAGAGACAACTCACAGAAAGAGAAAATCTGAGGGACTAGGATCTAGGGTATATGAAGAACTTTTGCAACCACACCCCGCCCCCCAAGCACTTTAAAAAGCAAAGGACTTAGACATTCCTGCAAAGAAGATATATACACAACCAGCAAGCACGTGAGAAGGTGCTCGGTGCCATCAGCCATGAGGGACATGCAAATGGAACCGCAAGGAGATCCCACAAGCACGGCTGCAGCCACCGAGGTGGACAGGGATTGGTGAGGACCCCTCAGGCAGCCGGGGCTGGGAATGTCGCAGCCCTCGGGAAGACGGCAGCAGTCCCCCTGAAGCTGAGCGCAGGGACCAGACCCAGCAGTTCCACGGCTGGTGCCCACCCACGAGAACGGAGAACTCGTCTGCATAAAAGCTGCACACAGGCGCTCACAGCAGCAACAGTCACTGTCGCTAAGCAGTGGGGACAGCTCCGGCGTCCGAGCCAACGCACAGACACGTGGTCCGTCTGCACCGTGGAATGTCACTCAGCCACAAAAGCGAAGGACGTGCTGACCCACGCCACAGCGTGCGTGACCCTTCCTGACATGATGCTCCGTGGATGAAGGCCTACCCAGAAGGCCATGCTGTTTACGGTTCTGTTTGTGGGAGACGTTCAGAATCAGGAGACAGGCCCTAGATTAGCACTGGCTGGGGGAGGGGGGAGGGGGAGTAACTGCTGGTGGCTGCAGGGTGTCTGCTGGGGCGACAGTTACACCGACTCTGAGTTGCCTAAAAAAATTTCTGAGTTGTACACTTTAGAAGTGTGAATTATGTTGGCTGTGAATTCTGTCTCAATTCAAAAACGACTACATATAAAAAATGTCCAACCTTTCTGGTAACAAGACACGACAAGCATTAAAAATGTTGTATCAACTTTCGATTAAAAAACAAGTGAAAAGGAAGTAAAGGGGGAGGAAATGAGACACGGCCTCGTCCGATGGCCATTTTCAGTGTGTGGGGACACCTTCTGGTGGGAGGCGCATCGTGATCCCTTTGACGCAGGGGGTCGCGGGCTTGTGCCACTCGGGCCCTTGGGAGCACGGTGGTGAACGCGCCCCAGGACATTTGGGGCATTTGCGTTTGGGGCATTTGCAGAGTCGGGGAGGTGGCAGGAGGTCACCAGGGCACAAAGGATGGCCAGGCTGGGAACTCTGTTGTCTCTTCCAGGTGAGCGTTCTGGACAGAGAAACAATTTGACCATCATCATTCTTGAGAGAGGGTTGACTTAAAAGGCAGTTTGGGGCCTGGGCGGGTAGCTTAGTTGGTCAGAGCGTCGTCCTTACGTGCCACGGTTTTGGGTTCAATCCCTGGTCAGGGCACATGCAAGAATCAACCAATGAAGGATCAGTAATTAGAACAGATCGATGTTTCTCTCTCTCTCTCTCTCCCTTTCTCTTCTCCCCCCTCACCTCCCCTCCCTCTCCTTTCCCTCTCCCTCCCCTCTCCCTCCCTCTTTCTTTCTAAAAAAAATAAAAAACACACACACACAAATCACTAAATTCAGAACTTTTAAAAAGGGCTGTCTGATGGAGGCTGTGTTTGCTAGGAAGAAAGTAAAGTGTAAGTAAAGAAAACATACATAGGTCAAAAAATGAATTAAGAAAATGACCCCCTCCTGGCCTCGGGTAGACGCACAACCGCGTTTGAGTGACTCCTGGTTGGTTCCCTTCAATGGCTCAGGGTCGGGGAGGGGCTCTTGGGAAGGAACCTGTTCACTGAGGGTTTACTTCCTGTGTAAAAAGTCAAAACTGTGAGGACGGGATGGCCCAGCCCACACGTGGCAGGGGCTGTGGGGAAGCCCAGGATGGGCGCGGGAGGGGGAGCCCTGAGGGGCTCACTGGGGTCTCCAGTGGTGACCACAAAGAGAGGACCAGAGCGAGACAAGTGGTCCCTGGTGTCCACACGGTTCTCCGTGGGGAAATGTGTCCCCAGCAGCTATGACAGCTTTGCTCTGTTGGCCGCGGCTGCAGTGAGCCCCCGGTACACACCGTGTGGGGTGGAAGGGTGACCTTCCGCCCCAGGCAGGGGAGGGAGTGGGGCAGCCGGCCGACTGTCCGCTTTCCCTGTTCTAGACCGTGGGCCGTATCGGGAGGCCTGGCTGCTTTTGGAAAAGCGGGCGAGTTCCCGGTCTCTGGGCCACCTGTCCTGTCCTGCAGCAGGTTTCTGTGGCGTCTTGGGCTGTGTGTCACCTCCCCTCCTACCCTGCCAAGAGGCGGCTACGCAGAGTTCGCGAGGAGGCCATCTCGGGCTCCAGCCTCCTCTCCCCTGGGGACAGCCAGCCAGGGACCGGAATTCTCTGACCCTTTTTTAATCTCTAGGGCACAGGTGCTTAGTCAGTTTTTGTTCAGCGAAGGAGAGATCAGATCACTTTGGGAGAAGCGGAGTTTCTGGCGGGAAAGAGATTTTTCTGGGAGGGTCCCGGAGGACCCGCTTATGTCGCTCCTTTCAGACCAGACCTTCCCGGACCTGCCAGCTGACCTTCTGCCGAAGATGTGACATAGCCCCGGAAGCTCACGAGCGCTGCAGTTTTTGTAACGGCAGGGGCTCTGCGGGGTGAAATGCCGTCTGCCTTGAACACTGAGGAGTGCTGAGGACGGAGAGTTCTGGGCGGCACAGCATGGTGACCCGCGGTCCAGGCGGCTGCTGGTCACAGATCTAACTGAGAGCCAGCCGGGCGTCCTCCCTCCTTTCGTGTGCATCTGTCTACTGTATTTTTTATTTGACAACTTCTTCCAGC
Source organism: Mormoops blainvillei (assembly GCA_004026545.1). NCBI lineage: Eukaryota > Metazoa > Chordata > Mammalia > Chiroptera > Mormoopidae > Mormoops > Mormoops blainvillei. The sequence goes on along the minus strand of PVJD01005892.1, from coordinate 56,020 downwards.
TATTTCTGCCTTTCCAAACTAACTTGGTTTTCAGGTAGATTGGTAAATTAGACCAGGTTACCTGTAAAGTGGGCCTGCCTGCCTTTCTCTCTCTCTCTCTCTCTCTCTCTCTCTCTCTCTCTCTCTCTTCCTTTGTTTTTCTTTGTCTGTCTTTCTAATTATAACTTAAAGAAAAGTAACATTGTTTTAAACTTCATGAATACTTGTTTGGTTTTTTAAAAAATTATACATGAAAAGAAATCAAGTGATTTTTAAGACTTTTTTAAAAAATACTTATTTTTAGAGAGAGGAAAAGGGAGAAAGAGAGGGAGAGAATCATCAATGTGTGGTTGCCTCTCATGCACCCCTACTGGGGATCTGGCCCGCAACCCAGGCATGTGCCCTGACCCTGTATTGAACAGGCGACCCTTTTGGTTCGCAGGCCAACGCTCAATCCACTGAGCCACACCAGCCAGGGCTAAAGACTCTTTCTTACATAAAAATTCAAGCCTATATTAAGAGAATGAACGATAGTGTGAAGAACCTCCGTGTACCCCACACGCACCTCTGCCCCCCCACGGCCAGCCTCTCTCCATCGGTAATCCACCCCCACCCCCCAACGGTTTTGAAGCTAGTATCAGACAGTGTAGCTTTCTGTTACATTATGTTTTATGTTCTCCAACTGCTGCCTATTAACAATGTAAAGCTGTTCATATAGGGCAGGGGCTCCCCAGAGACAGCCACCTTGGTCACCGTCCCCTGGGCATTAGGCCTCAGGCCGGGACACGCTCGCTGCCCGGGGTGTTGTGGGGCTGCACGGCCCCTGATGCCGTCTCTGTCCCACTTCCCCTTGTCTCCGTCACAAGCCAGCCAGCACCCCGCCCAGCCCTGACGGAACAAAGCTTTCCCGCGATGGAGTCAGACACTGTTGGTCGCCTTGCACGTGAAGGGGACAATTGTTTCACCCTCCTTTTCGGGAGAAAGCTTCTGTGGAATCACCACTCACACACGCGCACACACTCTGTACTCTGTAGTATACTATATAGAGCGTACATACTATACACGCTACACATGTGAGCGCGTGTGTAATACCTCAGTAAAATGTGGATACACACGCCTTAAATGCCTAGCTCAGTGGCGTTCCGCATACATATACACCCCCGTGCACCCCCAGACTGAGGACATTTCCAGCACCCCAGAAAGTGCCTTCCCAGGACACCTGCCCCCACCTAAGCTCTCCCCACTCTCCGAGACTCTGTCTGGAGATCAGTTTTGCCTGTTCCTGAGTGTCACACGGGTACCTTGATTCGCTCACTGGAAACGCACTCCTTTCTTGCCTTGGTGTCCGTCACTCACGTCGCTGACTGGGAAAGCAGTTTGCTTGCGATCGCAGCGGGGCCGGCCCACGGGGCTGCGTGGCACGGGTGCGTGGCTTGCAGGTATGGCGCGTTCGCTCTGCTGGGGCCTGGACTCAGGCTCACACGGAGGAGCAAGTCCCGTCTCCGGCGTTAGCGCGTGAGCCACCATGGCTGCTACCCTTTCATGGGCAAGAAATGAGAACGTAGAGATGATTTTTTCCCCACGGTCACGGAACTGGCGTGGGACCGAGCTGAGCTGGACCCCCAGTCGCCCAGGGTGCAGACCGGCGTGCAGGTCGGCGCTGGCCCGCCTGTTGCGTGTAACATGTAACAAGCACTGTCAAATGACCCCCGCGAGGCACCTGTCGTGGAGGTCTGCTCCCACACACTCTGCCCATTTTCTGGAGGAGAGCGAGCGAACGCAGCCTGCGGAACCCGACAGGGCCACTCAGCTGGCGGGGGACAGCGCCGGGGGAAACCGTGTCCCCAGACGGCCTGTCGCCTGGGTTTCGGGCGTTCTCCTTGGGGATGGGGAAACCTTTGCTCGTGCCTGTGGCCAGCAGAGTGCATCCTGTGTGTCACGCTCCGTGTCAGCGGGGACTCTCAGTTGCAAACCGTAGAAACGGACTCACGAGCCGTCCCCGGAGGAGGTGGGACTGCCAGGTTTCTCCCTTAGAGCCCTTTGGAAGGGCGCTGTCTCTGTCCAGTGACCGTCCTCCCTCGTGGACATGCTGTCCACATTGCCCCTGGACGTCTGGCTCTGCTGCCATGAGCAGCCCTTAACTGGCACCGGGTCTTTGCCTCTGTCTGTCTAGGGCGGCGCCTGCCACTGTCCCGCCTCTGTTGGAGCAAAGTCAGGTGCCAGTGCTCCAGCTGTCCCGGGAGGAACTTCGGGCCCCTTTTCTCGTGCACAGGGGGTGGAGGCGTGGCCTTTCCTACTACATTTTGCTGTCCGTCTCCGGGGTAGAGCCGATCCATTTTCAAGAACCCTTGCAATGCTGTACATAAACATTTAAATTGGCTGAGGCCAAAGTCTATGAAAAAGGACTTTTCTACCTGCATTCCCATGTGTTCGTGAAGGTTGATCCTACAACCAGGAAAAACAGAGTGGCCCGGTGTCGTCAGCGTGCGGTTTCTTCTTTTTAATGAGATTTTAATTGACACCCATTCAGCCTATAACATGGCTTAAATTCAAGGTGGACAACCTGTTAACTTGATACGTTTATTTATTGTAACACAGTTGCCGTTGTTGATAAATAACACCTCTATCCCATTCCATAGTATCCTTACTTCAGTGCTTGGAATAATTAAGTTCAGTCACAGTGTCCGTGTTTCTGTGCAGAGAGGTCACGGAAGGTTTATGTGCGGCCCAATCGGAAAAGGTCACTTAACTTCACAGGGCTCCTGTCATGGCCTGGGAAAGGAGATTCACATGCCACAGCCAGGTGGGGGTCATCGTCGTTCACGGGAGGCTTTGGTTGGAAAGGGGGTGGGTGTTCCTTTGGTGAGCTGCCACTGTCACGTTGTTCCCCTCCCCGCAAGTACCCACCCCTGCATTCGCTGACCTCATGCTTGCGATGAGATGGGGGCCCAGTGCGGAGGCCGGTCCTTGCGAAACTTTGTCTAGTGAGTTTGAGTTGGGAGAGCCCGTAAAATACGGGCTGTTTTGGAGCCCCGTTTCAGTACTTCTTTTAAGTCGTGGCTTCTTTGGTGAGGAATTAATAGCCCCCCTTCTCCTTGTTAATTATCTTGTCTGTCCCTTCTGAAACTTTCATTCTGTTACCTCTTATCCTTTTCAAAACAAGGCAAGATAGGAATAATTCACACTTAATTTTTTCATAGTTGCAGCTCATGGTGAATCTCCCCTTGATTAGCCCCCACAAAACATCGCGTTTAGATACACTGGTGAGTGAAGGGTTAAAAACACGACAGCCGTGGAGTGTCTTGTCTTTTTGGTCACTGGGGTGGGCCTGAAGAGCTCAGATTCTGAGAGCACAGGGACTGTTCGTCTGGTTGGCAGTGGCACCACCAGCCGGTGGGCGGGGTGAGAGACGATGAAAAGGGCGCCTGGCACCCCGAGGGCGGCCCGCAGCGTGGCGGGGCCAGGTCCCCAGCAAACTCGCTTCTCCTGGCCCGGCGCTCAGCTCGCCGCCTCTCTTGGCCCCTTGGCGTCGAGGAGGGCTTGGCGTCATCACGGGTGACAGTCCTGTGTTCGAAGCCGCTGTCCTTCTCATGGCCCCCTCTTCTCTAGCACCTCCTCCTACCTGGGCAGGTGAGCCCGAGGACCTGGGAGGGGTTTCTTTACAACACAGCCCACTAGCAGAGTGGCTGGATCACGCGTGACAGGTCACGTGTGTTTACTTACCTTGACCCGTGCCAGGGTATTGTCCCAGTAGCCACACCAGCCTGTGTGCCTCCGACGTGCAGGAAGTTTCCACCCCATGGGTCCCGGCACGTCCAGCGGTTGCCGTTGTCACTCTGTGGTTGTAAAGTGACAGCTCAGTGAAAACAGAATGGCGACTGAGCACAAAAGGGCCCTTTTAAAAAGTTAAGTATTTTTACTGCTACGTGCACAACCTTTAAAACGTGAAATATTGGGAGTTGTGGGGTGAACTGCTTCCTAGGTACAGAGCTTCCTTTGGGGGTGACGAAAATGTTCCGGGAACACACAGATGTGGGGGCTGCACGACACTGTGAATGCATCAAATGCCACTCAGTGGTTTGCTTTAAAACGGTTAATTTTGTAAGAATTAAACCTCAATAACAAAGGTCAACTATTGATAAAATGCAGAATAAAAATAACAGCCCCTTGTCTGACAGCTCCTCCCTTCTCACTTTCCAGTGGCAACAATTTAAAATATTTAACATTCCCTTCTGGTATTTACCACTGCACTTCCAGATGCCAGAGCCTCTGGAAGCCTGCAGATTAATCTATTTAAATATCACCTTTCGCCTTCCTGTCCTTATAGCTGCGCCCGGCGCTCTGACACTCTCCTCTCCTCCAGCCTCCCATTAGGGTTACATCACTTTTTTTTTCTTTCGGCTGAAGTAATATTCAGTCTTAGATTCTCATGACTGTGTAAATGTTGTTCACTGTTGAGCTAAAGACATACTAGATTTTAATATGCAACTTTCCCCTGGAGTTAGTAACGTCCTGTTTTTCTTTATTTGCCTGGCTTTTTTCTAGCATTTACCGATCTCTTTTTCTCTCCGAAAGTCTGTTTCTGGTTGGGGGCGGGGGGCGGGGGTGGAGAGGATGACCGACTCCTGCCCCACGGCCCCTGGAACCCTTTGTCTCCTCCTCTGCATCGGGCAGTGACATGCCCTGCTCAGAGTCACCCTGGGGTCCGCCTCTCCGGGGCCACAGGGCGAGCCGGCTTGCGTCCCTCTGGCGCCCCTCTGCGGACGCGGAGGCTCCCTTCCCCCGTGCGTCCAGGCCCCCCACCCCCATCCCCTCCCCGGCTTCAGCTTCGCTTATTGCAACTGGGGACCACAGAGTGGAGTTTCACAGAAGGGGGTGTCGGGCTCTCTTGTGCTTTTATTTGCGGGGCGTGGCAGTGTGGAAAGGGAGAGGAAAGGCCTTCGCTCTGCCCCACGAAACTTTGCATCAAGCTCCAGCCTCATTAACATGCTCCCCAGAGTTGGACGGATCCCCCAGCGGCAGATGGAGCCGCACTGTATCCGTGATACCGACTTCTCCGCACTCCCTCTTCCCGGCAGCCCCGTCTCCCCCTCACCTCCTGAAATAACCGGCTGCTCTGCAGCTTCAACCTGCCCGACCGCAGGCGGCCTCCTCCACGTGTCAGCCGGGCCGTTTCACAGGCGGTGGAGGTGAAGCCCCACGAAGGCGGGGTCCTCCGTTCGTGCGCCCGCCCCCCCAGATCGACCGTCCCCGCCTCTCGGGCCTTCGCAGGCGCCGTCACCCAAAAGAAAGCCCCTCAGAAACGTGAACCGCACCAGCTCCTTCGGTGCCGAAGACCCTTTGGCAGCTCACACTGCCCACCACTCGTGGCCCCCCCGACGCACGCTGTGCCCACAGCCTCCAGCCCGGTCTCCAGACTTCGCGTGGGGGGTTGTCCGCCCCGGTGCCCCGCCCCCTCCAGCTTGACGCCAGCCGCTCTGTCCAAATAGACTTCTCACCCCCAAGTGCTCACTCGCTGCAGCTCATCTCGTGTCTGTGACTCACTTGCCACTGTCACTAGGATTGCGCTCAGAAACCTGTGCAACTGGTTCATCGTTTTTACCACTTTCGGTACCCAGTACCGCTGAAAAGCACACAGTAGGCACTTTCATAAGGAGTTGAATGTGCGAATAGGCTCCTGGGGGCTCAGGGCTGAATGGGACCTCCGAGGACCTGCTTGGGTCGCCTCTGGAGCCCCAGGGACGAACCACGTATAAAAGGAATTCAGCCGCGGGTTAGCGGGGTGCCCACGACAGACGGGCCTCTCCATCCGCAGCGTCCTCACGCTCATGGTCGGCCCTCCGGGCGCACGGAGGACCGTCTCCTGGCAGCCTTCTCGTGACTCGGGACCGCGACCGGGGGACCCACGCGCGTGGCGGCCCCTCTGGGTTCTCCAGTCTACACACCCCCTTGTGCGTTTCTCCCAGGCAGCTGGGTGTGCTCCCTCCAACCACATTCCAGAACCCTGGAGGCTCACCCATCCAGGTTCCCTGGGGTTTTGCAAGGAACCCCAACCTTCTCTTCAGATAACTTCTCCTCTGCGGGCCCAGGGCGGTGTCTGCGAAAGCTTAGGAATGTTGCAAAGTAATTTTTTGAAAGCTTCGTTTATTTTTCAAAGGCCTAAAATAACACTTGTCATAAGATAGTCTTGTGGCATTTCTTTGAAGAGAGATCAAACCACAGCATGTGCGTACACACACACACGCACGCACGCACATGTGCACCCCCCCCCGCCCCCGCCCCAGGTAGGTAGCATGCCTAGTAGTCTTCTGTCGGATTTCCTGTCTGTGTCTGTTTCTGTACCCAGCACAGTGCGAGGATCTAGCAGAACCTGAATTTTACCCTGCTGCCCCATCCAAGCAGCAAAGGGCGGTATGAGATGCTGAATTGCAGAATTTCAGAAGGTGACTTTACATCGCATTTGAATTGCTTAATTTAATTTTCACTTTGCATCAGTTGCTAAGCAACCGGGAAGACGGGACAAAATCCTCAAGGCTAATGTGCCGGGGATGAGTGAGTTAGCATCTCCCACATTTTCGTAGCCAGCTGGTCATAAATACGCATTGTCCAACGCGATGCTCTGTGTTGCCCGGGAACGTAGTTGGCGTGGAAGTTAGAGCAAGGCTCTGGTTGTGCGACAGAGCTTCAGTTCACACTGTCACCTTGGGGAACGCCAAGTTACCTGAGGCGTCCTGGGCCCGTGGGGGGCCCACCTGTTCCGCGGGGGCGGGGAGGGGCGGGGCGGGGCCGGGCTGAGAGCCGCCGTGGAGCAGTGCCTTCCGTGGCCTGGTGGTACAGATCCAGCCTCGCGGTTCCCAGGCCGACGTCAGTCCAGTTCCATTTTGGAACGGAAGCCATTTAGGCGTCATCCTGTGAAGTGTTTTGGAGAAAAAGACAAAACTGTTCTACCTGCAGTGTTTTACTGTTGATCAGGTGTGACCTTGTTACTCCGTTCGGTCCGTAAAGTCGGCCTGTGTCGAGCAGGGATCCAGGGGACTTTAATGTCGGGAATGCTTCGTATGTTGTGTGATTGTGCACGTAGACATAAACGAAAGAATTAAAAACATACAGATACAGAATTCGTACTACCCGTGCATAATGTGCACCCTTATTTTGCCCGCAGAAGTTTGGGCAAAAAAGCGTGCATTACACACAGCAAAACACAGTCGTTTCTAAAAGCCTCAGTTGCCTCACCCGTGACCTCACGTGCTGAGGATTAAGAGGTCGAAGGGCAGGGTGTAAAGGGCCTTGTCCCTTGTCGTGTGCGCTCACATGCAGCTGATGCCGCCCCTGGGGGGGTGCCCTCCTGCGCCAGTAACACGCCTGTCTGCTTGTTTTGCCCCCAGATTGCCTCTTCAAGCTCTGCCCCATGAACCGCTACTCCGCCCAGAAGCAGTTCTGGAAGGCGGCAAAACCCGGCGCCAACAGCACCACCGACGCCGTGCTGCTGAACAAACTGCACGTACGTACCGGGCCGGCCCCCGGCCACCGGGGCCGCGGGTGGGGGTTCATCCTGCGGCCCCTCCCACTTGGGCACCGGTGTCCCCTGTTCTTCGGTAAAGGGATGGAAGGAGCTGACCCTTGAGAGAGACGGGTCCCGGTCCCCAGCATCACTGGCTGCAGGCGTGACGGGAGGACTGGGCTGCTGCCGTCAGGGTGCGTCCCATCTGGCACAGGCACACAGCGCAGCCCCCCCCCACCCCCGCCACCCCACCAGCCCCGCCTTCCCCCAGGGGCCTCTGATGGGGCTCAGTGCCCAGCCCACGGCTTGCACTTCCTCGCAGAGTGTCAAGCAGCACAGACACTTAGCGTCGTGCCACCGCCGCACTGGCAGTCTGTGCCGTTGCGAGCTCCCTTCTCCTGGCTCCTCCTCCCTGGAGCCGCTGCCTCCTGCCTGTCCCCGCCAAAGTCCCCGACGCAGGGACTTGCCCCACCTCCTCCCCTGAGTGACGTCCCACGAGCTCCCTACTGACGTTGTTCTCAGCACGGGCTGGAGTCGGAGTGACATTTAGTAGTGCCCTTCATTACTGTCTGTCACCCACTCAGAGGGCAGTGCCGTAAGAGCGGGAGCAGGGTCGGTCTTGTCCACACTGTCCCCAGTGCCTGTACTAGTGTCTGGAGCACAGGAGACATGGTCAAAAAATATCTGTTGACTGAATGAGCACTGTGCTAGGGGATAGCGGTGGCACTGTGACAGGGTCTTAGCCCTTGGAGAGCTTTGTATAGCAAATGAGGAACAAAGAGGAAGTGACAGCGTGTGCAAGTACCGTCCCAGGGCGAACGCCCAAGGCCACGTGTGGGAGCACCTACACACGGCACCCAAACCGACCCGTATGAATGAGGGTGGGCGACGTGTGGCCAGGGAGGGCTTCCTGGAGGAAGAGGAAGTGACAAGCCAACCTCAGTCCAAGGCCTCTGTGGGAGTCGGAGGGTAAGAGAAGAAGAAACAGCGAAAGCAAATCAACTGCTTTGAAGACCTGAGGAACTTTATCAGTATTTTAAAGGTTTTAGGGGAGACTTCCTCAACCTCAGCACACCCACTGCCCCCTCTTACTAGCAAATATGTAACTGTATAAAGAGGAAATTAATTCATCAATGATACAACCTCACGGTGCCACATTTTAAACAATGAGTTATCAAAGAGAAGTAAACAACGAGGAAACGTGATCACTGTGCACTCCAGTGAGCGAATGCTCTGGCACACCCCCGTGGAGGATGGGGGAAGCCGCGAAGGAGGCGGCCACAGGCCGGGACAGGCGGAGGCCTGTGGGACAGTGACCCAAAGGTGCGGTTTCCAAAATGAGCAGCAGCTCTCAGCGATGTCGTCAAGGAAGCAAAGTATGCTCTTCCCTTTATTATATAGCCCTCACATTTTTGGAAAACGTACTGATGGTATTAATTAAGCCGTGCAGAGCCGGGCTGTGTGACAATAGGTCACGTGGAATTAGGGGCTGGGCTCGGAGAGGGCGGACAGCTTCTTAGCCCAAGAGCGTCGAAGCAGACGCGTCGTTATACAAGTAAGCAGTGCTGCCCCCTCATTTGGGACTGCGCCGTGGGCTTCAGGGCCTCCGGCGTCCCCGGCTCCCGTCCACCCCGGTTACTGCAGTGGTCAGAACCCCCCGGAGTCTGTGTGGGCAGGTGGTCTGGCTGAGGGGCTGGGACGGGTGCCGCTGGCCACCTCGGTGGAAGGCGGCTGTAGAGGTCCTGCCTCTCCTCTTCCATAAGAAAGCCGTTCTGTTTGATGAGACCCTGTTGGCGCACTGAAACCCTTTCTTCTCCTTTTTGCAGCAGGGGTTGTGAATTCAGATTCACAAGCAGGAAACCAACGGGAATAAAGGAGACTTGGGGGGCCGGGTGGCTAACTGGCGTGCTCCATAGTACAGCCTGCAGGGGACACGCCACCTCCCTACTGTTGCTGCGGGGGAGGGAGCGTGGGAAGGGCGCCGATAGCTGCCGCCAGGTCTCCTGCTTTGCCCAAGAAGCAAAAAAAACCCCATGCTGCTATGGGTAACTTCTCAGCTCTTCAAAGGTGTTAGCAGCTAACTCAATTAAAGTTTAAAACACAAACTCGACACCAGCACAGTTTGGACTCCAAGTGGATGGCACTCTTCAGACACCTGTTTGCCCCGTGACGCATGGTGGGTTTTGTGGCAGTCCCCTTCAGTGCTCCTTCCTCCCACAAGGGGACCGTGAAGAGCTGCACCGTGGTGAACGCAGTCCCCGAGGGGAGCAAGAACTGTGTATTCCTTATTAAAAGGAAAAAAGAGAAAAGAAAAAGACAACTGCCTCCTTGGTGGTATTTGTGCTTGGAAAGAAATCTAGAAAGGAACCAGCCCTGACCCAGGGTGACTGGTGCGGCCCCCGGGCCTTGGTGTCCAGTCCCGTGGCTCCAACCCTCCTGCCGATTCGGACCTCTCTCCTCACGTGTCCGTTTTAGTGCCGTCATTACTGGCGTATTTTAGGCAGCCGCTTGCCTTTTGGGGGCTGATGGCCGGTCTCCTGTGGGTTTTCATTTTTATTTTTGTCAACTACTGTGCAGGACCCCAATCAAAGGTCAGATTATTTTAAATTGATGCCATTTAAGGAATTAGTTGTCTAGACCACTTGACTTCTTTTGGCCTGGATGTGTGCGTGCACACAGCAGTCTGCAGGAGGGCGACCTCTAGTGGCTGCTGGTTCCCTCGCAGGAGGGACGAGTCCTCCCCGTCGTCTGAGGCCTGGGTCCCGCCTGAGTGGCTTGTTTGCAGACCCCTTAGTTCCAGATCACGTTACAAAATTCAGGGCTTGTTGGCCTGAAATAAGTAACCCTTCCCCACGGTTCCAGGGGCCTTTCTGTGGTAATTTAATAATGGTTTCTCTCTTTCTGAAATAGAAGAGCAGGTGGCTGGCATGGGGTTGACCTTGATGTTGCCTAGGGAGCGTGGTCATGCCGTGGTGGGTGATGGCATTTAAGACCATAGTGCAGAGGATGACTTCTTCCTTGGAAACTGGGACAGCCCTCGCCCCTGTGTCAGGGAAAAGACCAGCACGCCGACAGGTGTGTCATGTTAAGTAGCCAGGCCTGACGGCAGTGGGCTTGTGCTCCTCCCGGGTTATCTTCTTAGGAGAAGCTCCCTAAAATGGAATGGCTAAGTCAGAGATGGGCCCATTGGGAAACTTTCCGATGGACGTGGCCAGATTTTCCTTCGGCAACATCTGCCAGTTACAGTCTTACAGCGCGGCCCCCTCCTTAGGAAACATGGGTGGGGTTTGACGAGCCCGATCCGATCCTGTCCGAGGATGGAAGGCGCCTTGCTCAGTGGGCCCAGGTACCCTTCGAACCTGATTTCCTTATCTACCTTTAGCCTCACCTGTTGACCCTAAAAGTCAGCATGGACAGTTTGGTCGCAAAGCCGAGTCTGACAGTGCCATGTGCTGGTTAGACCCTCATAAAACTGAGGGAAAGACTGGGATTCGGTTTTGTGGAAGGAGCCCTTTAAGGATTGATAGGTGACTGCAAATGAGCACATATGGTATTTATGTAAACGATGGAATGGATTAGAGAGTTTTCTCCTTCGACAAAGAGCTTCTAAGAAAAGCGAGTCCTTAGAACGATCTTTAAGCTTCGTGCCTTGAATGTTCACCTGGTAGTTGTAGGGAGGCTTGGCCAACATTAAACACTTTTTAACAGAGTTTCCAACGTGACATTTGGTATTCTAAGAGAAGTTTGTAGATATTTATCCTCCAATTTGTTGTAGTTTCTGCTCTAATTTTACCTTTGGTATGTTTTGGACAAATGCCCTTAGACTTTAGAGCTGCTGTGTGTAATTAGTCTTTAATATAGAGAGCGTGGCTTCTGGAAGACCAATTTGGCATCCTTTTCAGCCGTGCCGGGGACTGTTGCGTTGACACTCGTATATTTGGTCTAAACATAGGTAGGAACGTCACGTCTTAGATTTGCGTTCCTCAAACTGACAGTAAGTCCGTGAGGACTTTCCCTCATTAGGTCCTCATCTCATTAAGTCCAAGAAACAGTGCTTTATTGTTCTCTAAAGGCGAGTCTTCTCAGTGTGATGTTTGCAGCAGAGAAAAACTATATTGTTGGTTGGAAAATGTTTTATTTTACCGACTTCATTGATTTTTCTCCCCTGTGACATTTTCCCTTGAATTTCCTGTTGATATTGGCTGAGAACTACTTAGCAGAAGAACAAATGACTTCCCACAAAGTGTAAGCCCCCCCCGCCCCGACCCGCTCCTGGATTCCGTTTAGGCTTTTGTTTGGAAAGCCCCATGCAGGGCCCATGGGTGCTGCAGGGTCTCTGCAGGGCGGAAGCACAGTAGAAAACGGGGGGAACACTAAGGGGTGGTGTTCACGGAAAGGCAGCTGCGGGTGACCGTGCCCAGGACCCTGGAGACACCAGAAGCTGCCCCGTGTCTGTGTTGCCATTAGCCTTCGGTGAGTCTTGAACCCTGCGAGTTTTATCCTTTTTAACTGAGAAACACAGACTGGCAGCTCATTCCGAGAGAGAGGAGGGGGAGCCTCTGACTCCACCCCAAGGCAGGTGGGATTCTGCACAGATCTGCGCGCATGGACACAGGCCCTCCGCCTTGCGCAGTTCGGTTCTTTTTGGTTTGGGATGGCTTCCTGCCGCTCGCTTGCCTATTTATTTATTTATTTATTTATTTATTTCCTCCAATGGCCTGCTTTCTCAAAATACCTACGCCCAGCTAGAGGCAGAGCAGATGCTGAGTCTGAAGCCAACCGGAAGGGTCCTTCCCCAGCCCGCTTAGCCCACCTTGGGAAGGTCTCGCCATTGGAGCATTCCTGAGAGTTAGAGCCTCCTATATAATAATAACGACAACAGTTACAGTGTGTCATGGGCCTAGCGCGTGTCTGGCAAGCTTCTCCCCTAATCTTCACCACAGCCCCAGACGGCTGGCGTGGTCCCCACTTTGGGATGAGAATGCCGAGTGGGGCTTGTGGGATTGAGTCACTGGACGCGGTGGAACCCAGAGCAAGTCCGCACGGGCCCAGCGAGGTGCTGGCATGCCACCCGGGACAGAGGGCCATTGTTCCACTGGTGCCTGATGCATGCCATCTCACGGAGAGGCGACCCTCGTGGAGCAGCACCCTGGGAACTGTGACGAAGCACACGCGTGGGCGTCAGGGTTGACCCTCCGCCACATTGGCTACTGAGTTTCGTCTTCGATTTCACTTGTGTCTTAACTCAGTTTCGGGTTGGGAGGCGGGTCGGAATGACAGTTTCCGCACGACCTAGGATGCCCCCAGTTCTCCGGGACCCTGTTCTAACATGCTCACAGGACTTTCAGCCCTGAACACGTACACAGAGGAAGAATGGCTGTTCAGGTCGGTGGCCCTGGGAGGCTATTCTGGAAGCGCTGTTCAACTTTACCGTTTTCCCTCGCCTGCCGAATTTGTACTAGTAACGTCTCCCAGCCGCATTTGAAACTGTGTAAATCTGGAGTTGACCCCAATGTGGCTTTGAGGATTATTTCTGCTGCTTAATGGATGTGTGGCTTTTAAGAAAAGAACTTCTTAAGCAAAATGTCAAATGTACACAGAAATGGAGAAAAAAGTTTAACAAAGCCCTTTCGTACCCATCATCCAACTAGCCATGCAACATCGGTCAAATGTTTCCTTTTTTCTGAGTCTTTTATAAAATCGGAATGATGGACTTCCCCCCTCGAGGGAGTGCTATGGAAATGAAATAACTGACAATTAATTCCAATAATAATAAGTACATGAATGCCACGGTGGCAGGCTTTGATTCCTGGGAGGTGCTGTTTGTAGCCTTGTTTTACAAATGGGGAAACTGAGGCATACACCTGTTGAATAACACACTCCAGGTCCCAAAACCAGACAAGGCCCCAAACCAGCATTTAAATTGTTTTATTTTACCCCAAAGTTTTAAAAGAGGACTTTTACAAATCATAAAAGGGTTATACAAATCCTCTTCCACCCCCTAGCCTACTTTCTTTAAAACTACATAAGCCTATGACTGGATCTTACCCTAAGCTGGTAAGTCCATAAATTCCTTAAAGAAAAAAATGCAATTTTGAAAAACTGAAAAGGCCAAGAAAGCAAAGTCAGAGGGCTGGATCCGCGGGCCATGCTCGTCCGCTGAGCCTCACGAGTACTTGGGTGCTCGCCGTTCCTGTGGTGCTCATGCGGGCGGCGGCACTGGCTTTGTGTCACGGCAGAGAGCTGTAGCTGTCGTCACCCTTTGTGACCAGCCTTCCTCCTCCGTGCACAGCATGCTGCAGACTTGGAAAAGAAGCAGAACGAGACGGAAAACAGGAAACTGCTGGGGACCGTCATCCAGTATGGCAACGTGATCCAGGTAGGTCCGGGCACCCTTGTCTCCCGGAGCCGGGGCGGCGCTAAGGACGTGGGGGGCCGGGCCAGGCTGGGCCACCTTTCCGGGAGGACTCACGGGACAGCCAGGGCACTGCGGAAGGTCTGGTGCTGCTCTTACATGGGCCGGACGCTTGGGCGTTCGGGGGCTTCTCGCTTGGTGCGGACCCACCCTCTTCCCCCATGGCTGACAGGTGAAGATCTGTCTGAATATTGCAGCGGGAAGCTTCCCCTGCAACAGGAGCTTGGCTCTTTTGTTTCACTTGCAGTGCTTGGAAGTTCTTACTTGGTGACAAGTGGCTTCCTGTGACTTTTACCTCTCGATTCAAGAGCTGGTCTCCAGAGGTAGTGAGACTAATCCTTGTAGCCTCCGGCAGGGCCTCTCAGGACAGGTCCCACGTCCTGTCTCACGAGCGCTGAGGGGTACTTGTTTCTCTCTGGTGCCTTTAGAGTTGACGTGGGGATCAAACACCACCTAGGACACGGCGAGTGGGGGGTTTGTTAAGAAAATGCATCTGGGCCTCTCCTTGCAGGACAGCGCGTGGGAGAAAGTCCATTGCCAGACGCCGCCCTTCTTGACTTGCCCAGTTCCCGCATGTTTTGGGCCCCGGCACAAAGGGTCAAAGCCGTTACCAGTTCTTGAAAACTGGACCCATTTGGTTATCCTACTTCACGATTTCCCCTCTGAAAGGTCTTGCTTACTTCCGTTCTGTAACCGTGAACTTCACCGCCAACAAAGGAACCCTGCCCCATTTTCATGCCTGTTGGGCGCAGAGCTGGCCGTCGGGACTGTGGGGAGCCCAGAACCACCACGTCGGTAAAGCAGCCCTCAGGCCGCTCCTCTTCGGGTTTTTGGCCTAGCGAAAGTAGCCCCCAAATTCCGCCCGAAGATCAGGGCCGACCGTCCCGCTCTGCCTGCACCTCGGGTTTTACCCCGTTGCGGGGAGTACACAGGGGACAGGTGGTGTCAGATTCGGCTTTGTCACTGGGCCAGGCCAGGACCTCGGAGCGCTGACGCCCCGCGTCAGCTGGGGGGATGCGACCTGACCTGAAAACGAGAGAGGGGCATGGGGACCCGGGAGCGTAAACCCTCCAGTGCGCCCCAGACTGTGCTGCTTACTGACACGGGGCTCAGGGCCGGAAACCTTGCCGGGCCTCGGTTTGCTCGCCAGCAAACGGAGTGAGGGTCCCTGCTGCCCGGGGCCACCAGAAGTACCTGCTGCAGAGCGAACTCTGCATTGGCATCAGCTAACGTCGCTTGTGACCAGCCTCCCAGGCCTGGACCTTGGGGTCCACCTCTCAGTGATGTCAGTCTATAAACCACCTGAGTTCAGCACCTGGATGGGTGTGTGGAGGGCCAGCCCCCTGCCCCCCAACCTCCACCCTCAGGTGAGGTCCAGGGGGACATGATGTGGCCTTCCCCTGCCTCTCGTGGCCCTGGGAAGTCAGGCTCGCCTGTCAGACAAGTTACTGCCCCCTCCCCACAACCCTGGGGAAGATCCGTGGACCAACTCGAGTGTCCTAGAAGCTGCAGATGACGTAGGAACAGGGGTGCCCCGCGGCGGTTGGCATCAGAGGCTGAGGCTGCCGCCCCATCTCTCCAGGGCCTGGACAGGCTTCGCCTTCCCCACCTTCTGCTCTCAGGAAGCCCCGGCCAGCGCCTCCCGGCCAAGACCTACTCTGAAACAAGCCCTTTCCCACCTAGCCCTTCGGTTTTCCTGTCCCCTTGCCGGGACCATTGCCCAAGACACAAGCATAAAGTGCTCAGAAATTCAAGGTGGAAATCCCTGGCAGCTGCGTTCTTCCAGATGAAAGGACTGTCCCCAGTTGGGGTCACCTCGTAATTGCACTGTTTCTTGTGCTCAGCCAGGTCCTTCCTTAGCACCCGTCTGTGTCAGGACGGTCCGACGGCTGCCTCTCAGCCCCTGGGCGCGGGGCGGGGCCTTCCGCCAGCCCGGGGCCGGGTGCTGTGCCCAGCGGTGGTGCCTCGGCCCAGGCTGTGTTGGGGAAAAACAAAATAGTTGTTCTTCCCTCTACTTCTCCTTTGTTTGTTCTTCCCTCTTCTTCTTTTTTTTTAAAAAATCATTACCTGCCTCGGGTCCTTCTGTGGCTCTTCAGCTTCCCAGCTAGCTCCGGGGCGGGAGGGGTGTTTGATCCATATTTCATGTGAGAGGGAGGAACGGTCGAGATTCAGAGGCTCGCAGACACCCAACCCGCTGTCCCGGTGGGGTTTCAGCTCCTGCACCTGAAAAGCAACAAATACCTGACCGTGAACAAGAGGCTGCCGGCGCTGTTGGAGAAGAACGCCATGCGGGTGACGCTGGACGAGGCGGGGAACGAGGGGTCCTGGTTTTACATCCAGCCTTTCTACAAGCTGCGCTCCATCGGGGACAGCGTAAGTGCCTGGCGCGGCCTGGGGACCGCTGCCCGCGGGCCTCCCTCCGTGACGCGCCAAGGGCGACCGGTAGAATTTTAAAGTCGGGACCGCGGGCTTCTCCTCGATGACCGGGGACAGGCAGTCGCCATGGAAACCAGTGTTTGGGAAACAGAGACAGTGGGAGAGACGTGTGACCTAAACCCAGTGGCTGTTTCTTCCTCCCGGGCGCCTGAAAACAGCCTGCGAGCAGCCCGTCACCTCAGTAACTCCCAGGAAAGTGGGGATCCTGGATGGGTGTCCGGGGGCGCTCCTGGCCTTCTAGATTACTAGTGGACTAGAAATGCCTCTCTGGTTTGGAAATAAAGTTTGTAAAGAAGGGTGGAGAACAAGTGGGCCGGGTCAGGAAGGGGAGAGGATTGTGGGGTTATCTTCGCCTCATTTGGAAGCAGAGGAGATTCAATGGCGGGCGCCCGTCAGAGGCACCAAGCTGAACGTCAGTGAACCTCACACCTTGGGAGACCACTGTGTCCAGTCCGCGCCCCCCTCCCCCCAAAAAAGATACAAGACGAAGTGCTTGGCCCTGATTTTCACTTTCAGGGAGTCCTTAGCTTTCTGCCTGCTGGGCTGGGCCTTCCCGGGGCAGGTGAGGCGGCCATGGAGTGTCATCCTTGCAGAATAATGGTGTTTTTCCCTTCGGGGGCCGCAGGGGCAACGTCGGGGCTTGAGGCTGCCCTTTTAGAGAGTGGTGTAGGCTGGGGAGCACCAGGCTGAGCCCCACGCGGTGGGGACAAGCACTGATTTGGGAGGGACTCTTGTTTCTGGTAAGTGCAGGCACCCGTAGCCTCGGAAATGGCACAGACACGCGCATACCATATGCACAAAAGGCTGCGGGACAGGGCCCTGGGAGAAAACATGCTTCTCAGTGTGGCTGGTCCTGGAAGGAGGAGGAAAGTCACCGCTTTGGCAGACATAAAATTATGGCTCTCTTCTTTCAAAGACAAAGACGTCCCTCAGATAGTAGCCTTCTCCTGAGACCGAGTTAGCACCGTTGACGCATGTCTGTCACCACACGAAAGGGGATCTTGGCAGCTGGCACTTGGCAGTGGCATCCACGCTGGTCTTGCTGTCACCCGGGCCAGGCAGGGACTGTGGATGTCACAGTGCAGCCTGCCCTACTGGCCCGGATGCGCCACAGCCAGGGGCTGGTCTGAGGACACCCAGCTGCCATCCACCCGGGACTCCTGACCTGCCTTGTGGACAACTGTCCCCATCCTGTCCTCTCCAGGTGGTCATAGGTGACAAGGTGGTCCTGAACCCCGTCAACGCTGGCCAGCCGCTGCATGCCAGCAGCCATCAGCTGGTGGACAACCCAGGCTGCAACGAGGTGAGCCGGGGACGCCCGGGCGTGGCCGGAGGGGCACAGGGCAGGAGCAGGCCCCCCGCCGGGGCCACAGACTGTCCCTGCTGACAGTGGCCTCAGCGTGATGCAGGCCAGTGCGCACGCCGTGCACATGGGAAAACCAAGACCCGTGTCAGGGCTGCCCAGGAGGCTGCGCGGGGCTGTGCGGTGGGTCAGGGCGGGGGTGCTGACTGTCGCCCCAGGGCGCAGTTTCCAGAGACTTACATCACTGGGGGGATCATTTTCCAATTGATGAAGCCGTAGGAGGGAGCCTCTCACCAAATTTTCTGGCCCAGGGGGCCCCTTGTTCTAACTTGTCTTCTTAAAGAGAGTGCCTTCAGCCCGTTTCCAAGGACGCACTGTCGGCCAGCGTGAGGCCTTGCCTTTGGCAATACCCCTACTTAGCGTCTAAATCAGCCGGGACAGGACACAGGCAGTGACGATGGTGACGCAGAGAGTTGTCTCATGGTTGCGGGAGGACACAGGCTCTCGAGCCCAATAGGTGCGGTTCAAGTGCCTGTGTGCGCCCCCAGCTCGGACCGCAGGCTCCCCGGGCGTCTGTGCTCCCGTCTCTGACGTGCTTTCTGGGCGAGGCTGAGGACTGGGTGTGCGCCCGGCACCCGGCAGGCCGTTCCCGTGCGGACAGGGTGCCGCAGGCAGTGAGGGGGGTCGCCGACCTTGCAGAACGTGGACGCTGGGCGCATTTTACCTCGGCAGCCCGCCCCGTTCCACAGCGCGCGTTTTCGCTGGGCCTTTACTTTCTGGCTGCAGAAGAAGAGACCCGGCGGCTGCCATTCCCGAAGGGCAGGAAGCACGGCTCCCGTTGGCTGTTGGCGCACACGCCGTGGCAGGGCACCCTTCCCTGCCAGACGCTCCCGACAGACCAGCGGCGTTGGCCGGGCCCAGGGTCCAAGGGTGCCAGGCTCCAGGGTTTGGGGCGGGAAGACAAGATCGTTACAAGGGGAGCGTGGAGAAATAAGCCTGACTCTTTCCAGGTCAATTCCGTCAACTGCAACACCAGCTGGAAAATCGTCTTGTTCATGAAGTGGAGCGATAACAAAGAGGACATCCTGAAGGGGGTGAGTGCGGGCTGGGCAGCCCGCGGCCCCGGCCGGGCAGCAGCTCCGTGCTGACTGAAACTCCTTGTCCCTCATTCCGCCATGCGTGCGCGCTCAGGGGGACGTGGTGAGGCTCTTCCATGCCGAGCAGGAGAAGTTCCTCACCTGTGACGAGCATAGGAAGAAGCAGCACGTCTTCCTGCGAACCACCGGCCGGCAGTCAGCCACCTCTGCCACCAGCTCCAAAGCCCTGTGGGAGGTGGAGGTAAGGGGGGCCGAGCAGGGACTGGGGGGTCTGTTACCGCAGCAGCAGCGAACCTCAGCCAGGTCCTTATACCCACCTCGCTCCCCAGAACTTTCCACCACACCAGAGCGGCGCCAGGGGCTCCTGGGACGGAAATAGCATCTCCTCTGGAAGCAAACTCAGCAAAAACTGGGAGTTTCTTTCTTTGGGCCATTGAATCGTCTCTTCCTTCTCTTCTCTCCCTTGCCATTTCTCCCTCAAGACCAGACACACCTGTGTGCCCACCCAACCTGACACATGGGGACTGGCACGATGAGAAGGTCACAGCCAGATAATGGGGCAGTTAAGGTGGCAAGAGGCACCTTCCCCGTGCTCTGCAGGCTTAGGTGATGGCGGGAGAATTTCCGGGTGGGCAGGAGTTCGGGAAGACTTCCTGGAGGAAGCAGCACCTGCGCTGTGCTGACGGGATAATGTTGTATTTCCAGAGTAGCTCCCTCACGTGAGACAGTGGCGTGGAACTGGAAATGGGGGGCAGCCTTGGCGTGAAATGCACTAACTTGGGAGCTAGGGTTAGGCGTTAGAAGTAAAACAAATTGCTTTTGGGGACCAGCATCCGAGGGGTCTTCTCTCCAGGCCACAGGGAGCCGGACTGTCATTCCCAGGCAGGGGAGGGGCTTGGAGAGTTGTTTTGAGCCAAGGGAGGAGCATGACCTGTGTGCTGTTTGGAGAAGATGGGCGACCCCGCCCGTCGTGTGGTCACTGAGAGGCGATGGAGGGAGACGGGACTGTGGACCAAGAAGAAACAGACTTGGCGGGTTTGCAGTAGAGGGACCGGGGCCCGAGCTGTGGGGTCTCTGCCCTGCCCCCGATGTCCCCCTGCAGGCCCTGTTCCCTCCTCATCTCGCCTCCCCTCTCCCTCCCCAGCTTCAACTCTTCTGTTTTTATTGAGATCTAGCAGAGCAGAAATAAGGAGTCCGGGTCACAAGTCTTCAACTCAATGCATTTTACATACAAGCCACGTACCCAGCACCCAGAATAAGAAATGGAACTCCAACAGCACCCACGGGGCTCCCTCGAGCCTCTCTCCAGGCAGCCCCCTAATGTCCCCCCATGTCCAGCGGCTGCACGGACCTAGTCTTGAACTTCTGTGTGGAAGCATGCAGGGCGCAGGGTTCTCTGTCCTGCTGTTCTTTCCTCCCTCCACTCGGTGTGATTACTCCAGTTCATCCGTGATGTTGTATGTCATCAATACTTCATGCCTTTACACTGCTGAGCGGTGCTCTGCCCCCACAAATTCCAGCTACTCCAGTCTCCCCTAAGTTCTGATCTACCTCCTCAACTCAGTGGGACCAAGGTCCCCTGCTTGGGTCCCCCGTCCTAATGCTGCCATCCCAAGAGGACCTTCAGGAGGGAGACGGGGCAGTGGCGAGACCTCCTCCTCGTTTCCCCCTTTCTCAGCCATCGCACGCAGGGCACACAGCTTTCTGGTCGTCTGTGGCAAGTTCACATCTAATTGTTGATGTCGCCAACCGCCTGCGCCAGCGATCAGAGCGGAAGGTCGGGCTCTGGGGGTGCCAGGCCGCGAGTGCTGGCCTGTGCGTGCGTTTCGCCCCGCGAGCCCTGTGTGCAGGCTGCCCCGGTGGGCTGCACGACGTTCCTCCTTGTTCGTCCTGCCCTTTGTGGGTGAATTTCAGAATCGTAACTTCCACTTCGGTACAACTAAGGCAGATCATCCGAAAACTATTGAC
This sequence comes from Mormoops blainvillei, assembly GCA_004026545.1. NCBI lineage: Eukaryota > Metazoa > Chordata > Mammalia > Chiroptera > Mormoopidae > Mormoops > Mormoops blainvillei. The sequence continues at coordinate 35,321 of PVJD01005892.1, read as the reverse complement.
CTTTTTCCTACAACCACCTCCTGTTAGGGAGAAACGCGACCTAGCGTGCCCGTGTGTTCGAGTTCTGACACCACGTCCGACACTTACAAGGGGTTCGTCGGAAGGTGCTGATTTTTCTCAGCGAAAATGCCACTGCTGGACGGCGGCTTGCGTGCGATGTCTCAGCTGTGGTGGTGTCCTGGCACGGGCTAATGCTTCTTCCACGGTGACCGCTTTCTGCTCCCCTTCCAGGTGGTCCAACACGACCCGTGCCGGGGAGGAGCGGGCTACTGGAACAGCCTCTTCCGTTTCAAGCATCTGGCCACAGGGCACTACTTAGCAGCAGAGGTAAGTGGCAGCCCTGGGATTTTCTCTTTCAAGCTGATGTCTCCCCTTTTCCTCCCTCACCCGCAGGCGCCGGATAGTTAGGGGCGTAGGGTGATGCTCCGACATCTTGCTGTTCCTCCTTCTTTTCCATTGCCCCCGCCTCCTTTCCCCGCTCACAGTCACCAGCAGGGAACCAGGGTTAACGTGTCCCGCCCTCCATGGGGACACCCAGCAGGATGCGGGGAGAACGTGAGCCGGAAGGTAATGCCGTCCCAGTGGGGACGCGAGGTGTGTACACGGCCCGTTCACTGCAGCTAATGGTGCAGCGCCGTGTATTTGAAAGGTGCCAAGAGAGTGGACTCTGAGGAAAGAAGGCTGATCGGGGTTTAGGATTGTTGCTCTGCTCAGCCCGTTAACACCGTCCTCCCCGCATCTCACTCCCGACCGTGCTTCTGATGGGAGTGAGCAGACGCAGCTGTTGGGGAGCACGGCACGCGGCGCGTCGAGCCGGAAGCACTGAGACAGGAGGCATCAGGCCGCTTCCGCAGGCACTGTGGCTCTCAGAGCATGCGTGGAATAGACAGGGCCCGGCCATTTGTCCGGGTGTGTGTCAGAGTCAAAGAGACTCGCTTCCCCGTCAACGCCTGGTAAGGGTTTTTGAAGAAAGGCGAGACTCAGTGCTGAAGGACCCGAGGAACTTATTGGCACCCTTTAATTTTTGCCCTGAACGAAAGAACCATACCCCCGTGCGACAGAGCCAGGGTGTCACTCTGCCACAAGGTGTACAAGGCGCTTTCCTGTCACGTTCCAATCGCACACCCAGAGACACCCCCATTGCCTGGTGCTAGCAGGGAGGCGCTCCCAGGTTCTCAGGGTAGAGTGAGGCCATTGGCAGTGCCCCTGCAGCTGCCCCCGCAGCTGCCCCCGAGAGGCCCGAGTCGCAGGCACCGACCCCTGGGATGCCTGACGCTTGTATGAACTGGTGACGTTGCAGTATTTAGGAACCGGAGGTGGAGACTGAGTTGACATTGCAAACGGAGCCCCAGGGCACTCTGGACCCAGTTCACCAGCTGTGAGAAGTGCTGATGACGGGCCCACCTGCGACCCACGGTGGCCGCTGCGTTCTGGGGTGACCGTAGCTCTGGAGGCCACGGGTTTTTATGGTCTCACTCAAAATAAGCAGGGTGGTCGGCGATGGGCCACTGACGTTTTATTTATCTCAGGCTTTTCACTGTTGTGTGGTTTGTGAACTCGTGGCGTCCCCCTGTCCACCCCCGAGTGCTGTCCGTCGGTGACTGGGAGGCTGTCCGTGTGTTGTGCTCATGTGACGTGTGTCATAGTGGCATGCTGCTTGCGTGAGCGGAGGGAAGGGACCAGGGCTCAGCTGCTGGAAGACGCTCGCAGGCCTTGCCGTCTCCCGCGAGTGGGGCCGAGTCCTTGAGCAGCTGGTGGACGTTTTAATTTCCCGATGATTCTTTTCCATCAGGTAGACCCAGACTTTGAGGAAGAATGCCTGGAGTTTCAGCCCTCAGTAAGTATGGACAAGAGCTCTGTCTTCCTGCGGTAGGGTGAGGCCAAGCATTCTGCAGCCCCATTAGGAAACCGTGGACGTGGTCGCCCAGTGCTGGGGCAGGGGACGTGCCAGCAAGGTCTTGTCTGCTTTTCTTGAGGGCCGTCGTACCTCCTCTGTCCCGATTCGTTCAAGAGCCCGTCCGTCATGACGCGCTCTGTGTGCTCAGTCAAGGGGCCACCACCTCTAAGTTGCTGGCGGTCACGGTACCTCCTGGGAGACTCCTAGGTTGGTGACGGCGACGGCCCCGTAGGAGCCGGCCTGTTACACACAGATGTCCTCTTGCTGTTGACCTTCATCCGTGAATCATTCAGAATTTTCCAGGAACGCGTGTGGGAGGCGGATGGGGCCTGCGGAGGTGACGCAGGTGGTCGGGTGCGCCCGACGTCCGAGCGGCACTCGGTTGCCTGACCGTCCGTTCCTACCTCTGTGGGGTCAGAAATAGACTTTGCAGTGTGGGAGGAGCTGAGTGCCCCTGGATCTTTCTCAGGCGGCCGTACTTCTCTGGAGCTGATGCGGAGGCAGGAGGGGGCTTGGGTGCCTGCAGTGACCAGCGGCAGGGGCAGTGGGCGTGTCACTGGGAACGAGGCCGTCGCCTGGGACGTGCCTCCTCCTGGTCTAGGCTTAACAGAATCTCACAAGAGTTGCTCCTTCTGACGTTGCATGTCCTCGCAATCATGTCTGGGAGTATGGTAGGTGGTATTGGGGGTATGTTTTCCCCCGAAAATATTCAAAGAATTGGAGGATTTTCAAGTAGGCACGCGAATGGCCGTTGCTGGGCGGATTATAGGGAATGCTGTTGTTGGGAAGTGTTCGGAGAGGGGACGGCGTTGGAGCTCTGGCCCAGGCGTTTCCTGGACTTGCGGGGGGGGGGGGGGGGGGGGCGTCACCTCCTGTCCCCGTTCTCCGTTTGTCCTCTTCACTGCACTGGGGGCCATTGGAAAGCGCCCCTCCCGCAGTGAGTGGGTCGCCACCCCCGAGCAAAGCAGCCTCCCTGCGCAGCGCTCACTGTGGCGAACCTTTGGGGATGGGACGGGGAGGGCGTCCCTTGTCCTCAGACACTTCTCGCCCTTGCACCTTCTTTCTGAGAGAGAATCGTCTTTGTGTGACGGGCGCCCGGGTCTCGGTGCTGCCCCGTGAGAGGACAGGAGGGAGCCCCGTGGCGTCTTGCAGCGGGGGCTGGTGTCCGGGCGGCCGGCCGCCCGTTCTGAGACGTTGGGAAGGCAGGCCCAGCCCGTGGACAGGCTGCGCCCTCGCCGAGCCTCCGCGCCCTCGTCTGCCAACTCACCTGCGCCTGTCGCGCCAGCCAAGGGAGGGCTGTGCAGATGGAGGGGCCGCAGGAAGCTCAGTAAACAGCCTTTGGTGACCGCAGGGGACGGGTGCCTGTCAGCACCCATCTCTGCGGCAGCTCCCCTGGGCGCGCACGGCATCCGAGCGGAGAAGTCAGGGCAGCACGGGTGGCCTTTGTGTGGCGCAGGGGGAGGCAGAGAGCGGCCCAGACCGGCCGTGCCCCGGGGTCTCTCAGCGGTTGGGCTCGGCAGCTGCCAGCCGGCTGGGTGCAGACCTAGCGCTGCTCTGACCACACTGGCTGGGGCGCCGACCCTCGCTGGTGGCGGGTGGGGCTGGCCCTGCACCCTGAGGCCAGCAGCACAGTCCTGCCTCCACCTTCCTGCGCTTCGGGCTTAGGAACCTGGGTGGGCGAGTCCCCGAGAGGAGAGGAAGCCTCTGGTTCCACTCTGCTCCTCACTCCTGTGTTTCCCTGACACTGGCCTCCGTGCCCGGGACCGCCCTCCACTGTGTCACTCATGTCCTTCCACGTGTAGGGGCACCTGGAGCCACGTGCTCACGGTCAGGGGAGAAAAAGGTCGCAGGAGGCGGGCTGGCTGGCGGCCAAGGGCCTGCTGCAGTGGGACTGTCCTCACACTAGGTGGCGCACGTCAGCCACTCCTCGAGAAGGGGAGCGTCCTGTGTCTCTCAGGGGCCTTCCCAGACTCGGGCTGGTGCCGTTTTCATTTTCCGCTTGGTCACTGACGGGCCCCTGAGATGGAACAGCCTGTGGTGCAACCCCGCGTTTTACACCAGAAGCAGGTCGGGATTTATCTAGAAAGCGGCGGGAACACCTTGCAGGCCGCAGCAGGTGGAAGAGGACGGCCGAGTCGTAGTTCTTTCTCCGGGGCGGAGCTCGTAGAAGTGTCTGTGGCTCTTGGGTGACTGTCACTCCAGTGTGGATAGAACCGCGAGTCACCTGTTTGCTTAGGGAGACCCATGCGGTGTAGAGGCAGGAACTACAGGGAGGGAGGACGCGGGTGTGGGGCATAAACGAAGCATTTTTTTCCTTTAAAAAATTCTTTTCACAGAAGAAGCTGGGGCTGTGGAGGAACTGCTAGAGCAGCCTGAAGTCCTCGGGTCGGGCCCAAGGGAACTCCCAGCTCGCGGGCTCTCTCCTTCTCCTCTTAGATTCCCCCGCCCCCCGCCGCCCCCCGCTGGAGGCGAGGCAGTGCGTCAGCCTGGGCAAAGCAAGTCAGGGACTTGCGCGGTGTGGTTTCCCAGTAGGTGCAGGTGGACGTCGTCATCCTGCAAGGGCGACATTACACGTGACAGGCAAACCCACGTCGCGTCACAGCACTGAGAGTAACCCTGCGGGGCTGGCCACCTGCTTAAAGCCCCCGAGGCGGATGGGCTCTGTGTTTTTAGTTTCTCGGGGACACTTCTGTGATGGTCCGTCAGCCTTCTCTGAAGCGTTCTTCAGTCCCGTCCAGATCCTAGTGTCACCAGAGCCCTTCCCTGCTTTGTCGCGGGTCACCCTCGTGATTAATGACGAATATTTTTTTCAGGGTTAGTCTGATTTCTCACACGATTTTCTTGGCCTCCCCGGGGTCACTGCTTACGAGTGCTTCGATCCAGGTTTCTTTATTTTATTTTTGCTCCGGAGAAGTAACTGCCTCCTCTTGGTGCCGGGCAGCTTCACGTGGGTTCCCACGACGGCCCTCGGGTGAATCCACGGGACGAGTTTTTCAGACCGCTTCTCCCCACCCCCCACCACCATTGGATGGCAAGCTCCGGCTCCCCCGCGGCGTCCTGCCCACGACCAACGGCCCCCACAGTTGGCATATTTTTGTTGCAACACAAGAAGAAGGGAGAGCATAGCTGTTCTCGGCATAGGTGGCAAGTGCCCATCTCGTGTGACCGCTCTGAAACGCGGGCGCTCTGTCCACCAGGGTTCACACAGTGTCACTGCCTCTTCCGCTCCTGCAGCCCACGCAGGGCCGGTGGCGTGCGACGACAGGGCTGGCATGCAGCTCGTTGACTCGTGACTTTTCCTCCTCAGGTGGACCCCGACCAGGATGCCTCTCGCAGCAGGTTGCGAAATGCCCAGGAGAAGATGGTGTACTCCCTGGTCTCCGTGCCCGAAGGCAACGACATCTCCTCCATTTTCGAGTTAGACCCCACCACTCTGCGGGGAGGCGACAGCCTTGTCCCCAGGTATGGTGCTGGCGTGACTCGCCCCACCTGAGCCGGGGCTGGCGCCCCCCTGCGCCCTGGCTGCGGTCCTGGAATCTTCTTGAAGATTGTGTACAGAGGTGGGCAAAGGGTTGGTTCTGACTGCCTGTTGCAATGGTGTCTGATTTTTTTTCCCTCATCGATTGTGAGTTCTCAGTGGCTGGGTAAGAAGTGCTCTGCGCTGTATGCAGATCAGCAAGCCCCCCCCGAGGCTCAGGCAGCTCTGCGTGTCGCATGTTGTTTCCTTTACTCTCTCCCTCCTCCCAAAGCTGAGAGGTCTCTCAGTCGATGGAACAAACAGTTGCAAAGAAATTCGTGGGAAGGGAATGTTTGACATTCACTGAGGGCAAAGTAAGTTTTATTGTAAGTATTTAGAAGTCAGACCAGCCTTCTTTGGCCAGTTTATAAAATGTAACTCTTACTTTTGTAAGAACGCATGGTCGGGGAATAACTGGACGAGAAACAGGACAAAAGCTCACGCTTCACAAGGTCAGCAGCAGCCTTCCGAGTGACCGCTAATGCCTAACGGAGTGCCGGCTGCCGGCATGTCCAGCAGGAAGTGCTTTCCTCGTGTTCTATACTTTCATCTCCACTTTCATCTCACCCGTGAGATGGGTGTTACTATTCACCTCGTCTTATTAATAGGGAAACTGAGGCTCAGAGAGTTTATGCAGCTCATCACAGGTTAGCAAGTCCTACCTCAGCGCCCAAGCTCTCACACGTTCGAGCCCAACAGGGCCGTGCGGGCAGCTCAGACTCAGCGCAGCATCGGTAGGCACAGCGCCCCCGGCGTCTGCAGGCCCCCGCACGGCCCCGGCGCTGAGCAGCCCTTCGTGTTTCCAGTCATGCCTCTCATTCCCGCTTCCCGCTCCGCCCGAGCCCGGCTGCGAACCTGGTAACCGCAGGCGGGCGCGCCCAGAGTTGCGGGAGAGCCTTCTCGTGCTGGCCGCTGCCCCAGTACCTCGGTGTGGCCACGTGGGGCAGCGCCCACGCCGAATGGGACCCTACAACGCAGAAGGGCTTCCACTGTCAGTCAGGAAATGATCTCTGGGTTATAAGCGCCTTGAGGATCTGGGGAGGGCGGGAGAGGTTCTCCCACGAAATCCCACGTCTGCGCACAGCTCCGCAGACTCCAGGTTGGCCCTGAGTCACCACTGCTCTTGAATGAGAGTTTCCGAGAGATGATTTATATACCATACAGCGCACCTTGCAAAGCGCTGAATTTATTGGTTTTTAGTAGATTAGCTGAGTTGAGCAAACATCATCACGATCAGCTTAGGACAGTTTCACCCCCCCCAAGGGAGCCCCGGGCCCCTTAGCGGCCCCTCTCATTTCCCCAGCACCACCCCAGCCACCAGTCCACCCCCTTCCGGCCTCCGTTGCGCTGCCCGTTCTGGACAGTTCATCGTAACGGAGTCGTGTGTTACGTGGACTTTGGTGACTGACTTCTTTCCCCTAGTTTTTCTAAGACGCGCACCCACGTCGTAGCATGCACTGGTACTTCGTTTCACTTTATCGCTGATACTCCATCACGTGACCATGCCACGCGGTGGTTATCTTACCGCGTGTGAGTGGACGGCGGTTTGGGCGGTTCGCCCCTTTGGCTCTTACGAGCAATGCCGCTGTGAACCTGCATGTGTGCTGTCGTGTAGACCTGTGTTTTGCTTCTCTTGGGCCTGCGCGTAGGAGTGGAAGGACCGGGTCCCCTCTAACTCTGTGTCTCACCTTTTGAGGGACGGACGTACCGTTTTACCTTCCCACCAGCTGTGTGTTAAGGTTCCAGTTTCTCCGGCTCTTGTTCTTTTGTGGTTGGTGGTTTTTGTTTGTTTTTTTCCTGCCATCCTAGTAAGTGGGAGGCGGTATCTTGTTGATTGGCGTTTCTCTGATGACGCCGCCGGTCCCCTTCGGCTGGGCCTGTTGGCCATTTGTGTGTTGCCTTTGGAGAAATACCTGTTCAGGCCCTTCGCCCATTCCTTTTCGCTCATCTTTTACTTTTAAAATGTAGGGATCTCGTATTTTGTTTCATGCCTCAAAAGATTCTTCAGTATTTACTCATCTTTTTTCCCCAGGATCTCTACACTTTTACATTTTGCTTTATCACTCCACACGGAAATTTCAGTTAACACTTTGTTGTCTCTCATGATGACCGCTGACGTGTTTCAGTAAATGCTTCCTATGTGGTTTTGTGCTCAGACCTGAGACATTGTGAGATACTTGTTCACGGGATGTGAACCTGTTTAGAAATACAGCATCTCTCAATAATGTTGGTACCATTATGAACGACCTGCTGTCGTAAATACACCAGAATGTACCTTGGACTAGCACCGTTTGCTCCTAAGTTTGTCTCGTATGGCAAATGTAGCAGAAAACCATTTCAGTGTCCTTTTCTGTTTTGCTAGAATACAGTCCAGGCTGGTGGCTTTTCAAAACTTTAACATTCCCGTTATCCTCAATCCCCCTCCGTCCCCCGTAGGAACTCCTACGTCCGGCTCCGACACCTGTGCACGAACACCTGGGTTCATAGCACCAACATCCCCATCGACAAGGAAGAGGAAAAGCCGGTGATGCTGAAAGTAAGTCGGGCTGGCGCCTCCGCCAGCCCCCTCCCCGGGGCAAGGGCGCCTCTGGGCTGGGTGGGGGTAGGGACTCTGAAACCCTGTGGCCCTGGCAAGAGTGCGGTAACGGACAGGAACGTGATGAAAGTATTCTCTCCCAGGGACCTGGCTACGCAAGCCCGCCCAGGGCTTTTGAAATAACCAGAATCTTATATTTTCCTCCATGACCGCTCCCTCAAGGCTGAGCTGTTGTCTGGGTTTCCTGTCTGTCTGAACCACGATTTGGGCTAGAGGAGTATTGGCTAGTGCCCCGAGGGACATCAAGGGCTGGTTGATTTTCCCCAGTCTTTATTATATCTTTATTTCTGTGCACTTAGATGTGCACATTTATTTCTCGACAGTTCTGGCCCCTTTAATTCCCCCCAACACACACCTCTGCCTCCCCACCTTCCCCAGGGTCATAGAGCGTAAATACACAAACATGGGCATTTTCTTCTTTAAAAATGGAATGATTTTTTGTGTGTGTGCTTGATGGGGAAGGTACCGGATTTTTTTCCTTCTACTTTTATGAACACTTCTGGGTGTACAGAAAAGTTGAGAGGTTGGTACAGCATCCAGCCTTATATCCCTGTGACTTAGAGTCAGAACTCCCCGTCTAGCGTGGGTGCTTGTCTTGTGTGTTTGTGAGCACGCGTGACCTCACTAGCCGTGCGTGCCCCTGGAATACACGAAGCTGCGGGTGACGGCGCTGCCCCATCCCCTGCTGCACTGTCCCCACGGCTGCAGCCTCTGGAGACCACTTCTGTTCATGACTCGGGGTGCTGGTTCCAGATGTCTTCCTTTGTAGTTGCTTTTACCTGCAAGACGGCTCCCAGTCCTCCAAACTGCCCCGTGCCCCACACACACACGGATGTGCTATCCCCTCTCAACCCACGCCGCAGCCCTCAGAGACCGTCCTGTGTTTCAGATCGGCACGTCTCCTGTGAAGGAGGACAAGGAAGCATTCGCCATCGTCCCCGTGTCCCCTGCTGAGGTCCGGGACCTGGACTTCGCCAATGATGCCAGCAAGGTGCTGGGCTCCATTGCGGGGAAACTGGAGAAAGGCACCATCACCCAGAACGAGAGGAGGTGAGAGCCCACCCACCCCACCCCGCGCGAGAGCTGGACAGCTCCTTTGCAACCTGCCCAGCCCCCCACACCAGGGACTTCCCTCGCTGAGAGAGAATGCCGAGCAGCTCCGTGTGCGGGCAGCAGGGCTTAGCGCTGACGCCAGACCGGCTTGTGGTTTTCAAATAACAGTTTCCTCTGCATTCCCTTTCATGAGCGTCTCTGAGGCTGTAAAGATCCTGTCTTCTCCTCCAGCTCATCTTGGGAACAGTTTTACTAAATGTCAGGGGTTGAGGTTCCTCTGATATGAACTTTGAGGGCCAAGAGTTTGAGAAGGTGATAAACCTTCCATGGACGCTAGCATGTCGTCCGTGTTTCACTCCGACTGCTCGTGGGCCTGCTTGTCGGTGTCGACGAGCTTGGAAAGATTGGGTCTGTATTTGTTTAAGTGGTTCCTTTAGCCCGAGACCCCGCAGGCCAGCCTCCCAGCTGTGGAACGTGGAGCCCTTGCGTCTCTACCCGCCTCTTTGCCCCCCAGGTCAGTGACGAAGCTGCTAGAAGATCTGGTTTACTTTGTCACCGGTGGGACTAACTCTGGCCAAGACGTGCTGGAAGTGGTCTTCTCCAAGCCCAACCGGGAGCGGCAGAAGCTGATGAGAGAGCAGAACATCCTCAAGCAGGTGGGTGAGGCGGGGCAGATCAGGGCTCCGTGAGAAACCGCCGGGGCCGCGGGTCCGAGCGGAGCGGCCTCGGGGGATGCCACCCGCGAGCGTGGTCGGCCGACTTGCGTAAAAAAACAGGCTACTTTTCAGAAAAGTTTTAAGTTCACAGCAATTGTGGGTAGAAAGGACAGAGTTTGCATGTACCACCCCACTGCTCTGCACAACCTTTCCCGTTGTCAGCGCCCCTCACCAGAGCAGGGCCTGTGTCACAGCTAATGGACCCGCGCCGACACAGCACCATCACCCAGGGTCCACAGGTTGCGCACGGCCTGCTCTCGGGGTTGTACATTCGGTGGGTTTGGACAAATGTACGATGACATGGAGCCCCTGTTACACTGGGTTGGCCAAAAAGCCCGCGACGTTTTTTCCGTAGCGTGGCTCTAGCGGTGCTTAGTTGTCTTTAACTTCATTCGAAACAATTTTGTTAGATTGTATTGTGACAGCTGTCGTATCAGCGTGCATTTTTAAAAAACATCAAAATTGGTGAGTTTTTGTGCAGCCATTTTAAGATGAAAGATGGAAGAACGTACGCAACATTTTTGGTGTATTATGCTTCATTATTTCAAGAAAGGTAAAAATGCAACTGAAATGAAAAAAAAAAGATCTGCACAGTGTAGGGAGAAGGTGCTGTGACTGATCGAACATGTCAAAAGTGGTTTGCGAGGTTTCTTGGTCCTACTGACATGTGGGCCAAATGAGTCTTTGCTGTGGGGCTGTCTCATGCAATGGAAGATGTTTAGCAGCGCCCCTGGCCTCTCCCCGCTGCAGGCCACTAGCAGGACATAGCTGACGTACTCGGAATATCCAAACAATAAAGTTATTGGTGAAAATGAAAACTGTGTCTTTTGTTTTAGGGAAAAAAGGTCACGAACTTTCTGGCCAGCCCAGGAGCATCACACAGGGCAGCGTGGCTGCCCGGAAAGTCCTCTGGGCCCCGCCTGTTCACCCGCCCCCTCCCCACCCCTGCAACCACCGACGTCATCATTTTCCCTTTTCCGGAATTTCAGTGTGGGACTCACTGACTCTGTGGACTTTCCTACACATCCGAGTCTCCTCCGTGTCTTTCCGTGGCCTGACAGCTCTGTTCAGTCGCAAACATGCTTGTTGAGAATTCTCGTAGGAGCTCCAAGCACAGTTCAGTTGATCACTTTATTTTCTGCAGAAACAGTATCGGTGCCCTGCGCCGTATCCTTAAGCTTCTCCATCCGTCTGGTAGAGTGGAGGATGGACAAGCTCAGGCCGTAGGGGCCCTGGACCTGGCCTTTGGAGGAGTCGGGGCCAGGAGACGGGAGGGGGAGGCTGACCACTCCCGAGTTAGAGTTCCCTAACTCTCAGACAGGAGTGGCAGGAAGGCGGCTCTGCCTCTGCAAGGGGCTGGGGGCCTGACGGGCTCAGCCCCCAGGACTCAGGTGGCCTGCAGCCAGGCACAAGTGCTTGTTCAGAGCGGCACCTCCCAAGGCAGCATGCAACTTAGTGGGCCTCCTTGCCTGTGCCTGAACGTTCTGTTCAGGTGGTCCCGGCCCACCCCTCCCAAGTGAACTGGCGGTCACAGAGAGCAACTTCTTACGACAGTGTCAGTCACGTCAAACGCTAGAAACCATTTGGCCTTGAGAGGACCCCTGCAAATCCCCACAGACCCCTGCTGTAAAGAATGAGTAATGGCTTCCAGGAAACATATAGCTGGCGTTACCCGGTGTGAACGTAAACAAGCCGATGTGAGGTCACATCCAGGGTGGCCCCACGTGCGGACGTGCGTGCCGAGCTGGGGGAGGCTGGGCCACGAGCTCCGGCTGGAGACTCATAGCTGCTGCCACTGCCACCGCTGGGAGAAAAACATGTTGGCCGTAAACCCCCACCTCCCGTGGGAGTCTGGGGTTTGAGAAGCCTTTCTCCCGCCAGCCTGTGGCAGCCGGAGCCATTAGCACTCTGTCACGTTTCAACAAGGGACTGTAGCCCAAGAGTGAATGATGTACAGCTGACCCGGGCGGCGGCTCCCAGAACCACCTCCAGCGCAGCGCCCGCTCGTCTCCACCACAGCAGGTCCCCCAGGGGCCAGAAAGCTCTGAACCGGTGGCGGAGCCCTCCCCAAACATTGCACTTAGGCAGCCGATAGTTAATATCTGCTTTTACCCTGACGACACCCTTGTGAGGCAGGGCTTCACCTTCTGCTTTACTGAAGAGAAAACCGCAGGGTACCTTGACCGCGCACGGTCCATGCTGCAGGGAGTCATAAAGGCATGTGGGTTGAGCCTGGAGTCCCCCGGGTCCGGAGTCTGCACATGGAGCCGCTGCTCTAACCCCTGTGCTCGCCTGTGCGGGAGGAGCCCCGGGTCCGGGGCCTGGACTCCCGAGCAGCCAGGCCCAGCAGGCGGAGCGGATGCCGCTTTCAGGCCGTCGCTGTGTTTGGTCAACACCCTTGAGGTTCCATCCGTTCCAGGTGGAGCGTTTGCTGTTCGACCCTAGGTGATGACAGTTTTTACTCCTCTCCGTGCAGATCTTCAAGCTGCTGCAGGCACCCTTCACAGACTGCGGCGACGGCCCGATGCTGCGGCTGGAGGAGCTCGGGGACCAGCGGCACGCCCCCTTCAGGCACATCTGCCGCCTCTGCTACCGTGTGCTCAGGCACTCACAGCAAGACTACAGGAAGAACCAGGTGCGCCAAGGCCCGGAGGGAGGCCGTGGCCGCTCCCCTCCGCACCCTCCCACCCCCGCCACGGTCAGGCACTTTCCTCAAGAGCCTGACGTGTCACGTGCACGTTTATTTCCTGGCTGGGGAGCCGTTCCTTGTTAAGCTCGCTCCGAGAAAGGACGGGAGTTGCTGCAAGCCCGGGAAGGGTGGCCCAGAGTCCTTAAGCAGGGGACCCGGGCTCCAAGCCTGCAGCCGCCTGGCAGTGAGCCTTCCCCGGCGACGCTGGCCGTTTGTAGTGGCTTCTGTCGCGCGGGCCCCAAAGGCTCAGAGCATCAGTGCGCACGTGTGTAGAGACAACAGGATCTTTTCTTTCTGCCTCCTCTTTTCCCTCCTCTCTGCCGGTAGCTTCTCTCTATTTTGATTTTGGTTCGTGTTTTATGACTTTCTAAGTCATTACCTGTATCATGACTGTGTGTGTGTGTGTGTCTGAGAAACCTCTTCCCCATGAAGTAAACGTTCTGACCACTTTGCGGCTACCAAGAAATTTGAGATTTGGGGGACGCCTGAGATCTATGTCACTACAGTTAGTGCTTCTCAAGGGGTCTGATTTGTTCCCCAGGGGACGTTGGGCCGTGTCTGGAGACTCTTTCAAGTGTCACAACTTGGGAGTGCTACTGGCATCAGCAGGTGGGGCTGGGGATGCTGTTCCGCATGCCCTGGTGCACAGGACAGCCCTGCAGGAAAGGGCGAGCTGGCCCAGGAGGCCGGTGGCACCGAGGCTGCGAAACCCGCGCCCCCGGAGTGTAGACATTTTCCCTTGTCTGGGGAGACACATTCCATGGCCCCTGGTGGGTGTCTGAAACCAAACCCTATACATACCGGTGTTCCCAGTACAGGCACAGTTGTGGTGAAGTCTGATTTCTAAGTTAGGCACAGTAAGAGATGAGCAAATGTAACACTAACGCAATCATGACAGTAGTCTGTGATGAAAGCTGCGCGACTGGGGTCTCTCTCTGATCCCTGAGACGTCCCGGAGTGACTAATGGGCGGGAGCATCTGCAATGTGGAGATACTGGACAAGGGGACGAGCCTCGTCCCCGGGGGGACTGAGGTGGACCACACAGGATTTCAGCATGCTGCTCAGAATGGCGTGCAATGTATTTTATCTTTTTTTTTTTTATGGTGGTTCAGTGACAGTTGTCCCAGTTTTTTCGCCATTGCTGTCCCCTGCTCCCACCACCACATCCCCTCAGTGAAGCCCCACCCTGTTGTCCATGTATATGGGTCACTTATACTTGTTCTTTAACTGGGCTCTTCCCCGTCTTTCCCCTGTTATCCCCCTCTCCCCTCCCCTCCAGTTGCCGCCAGTCTGTTCCTTGTTTCCATGTTTCTGGTTCTTTTTTACTCGTTTGTTTGTTTTGCTGATTAGGTGCCACTTATAGGTGAGATCGTATGGTATCTGTCTTTCACCGTCTGGCTTATGTCACTCAGCACAGTGCTCTCCAGTTCCATCCATGCTGTTGTGAAGGGCTGGAGCACCTTCTTCCTTTCTGCTGCGTAGTATTCCATTGCGTGAATGTACCACAGTTTTTTGATCCACTCGTTTACTGATGGGCACTTAGGTTGCTTCCAATACTTGGCTATTGTAAATTGTGCTGCTGTGAACATAGGGGTGCATAGGTTCTTTTGAATTGGTGTTTTAGGATTCTTTAGTTTAAAGCTATGAATTGTTTATTTCTGAAATGTTCCATGTAATACTTTTGGACTGTGGTTGACACAGTCCTGGACAACTGGAAGTGCCGAAAGCGGAATTGCGGATAAGGGGACCACTCTACTGAGGACGTTGCTTTTGATAACTCCAATCTCCGCATTGTTGCAAAGGGCTGGTTTTTTAAGCCTTTGACTGCCCTGTGTCTGGCCTTTGAACCTGAACTCTTTCTGTAGTTCAGGCTGTTTGCTGTCTTCATAAAGACAGTGTTGCTCTAAAGCAAAACTCCGAAGTATTGGATACAACCCTGTTAGCAAGAATGTCTAAGCCCTCGACTTTGCCGTCACCGGCGTGTAGTCAGGAAGCCCCGTGTACCGAGGACGTGGGCTCTGCAGCCCAGGAACATTGCCTCTGGGCGCCACAGTGGCCTCAGGCTCCCCTAGCGCCACCACAACACTCACGTAGTGCCACGGAGATCTGTCTGCTCTGTCTTCATCTTCCCGTGAGAATGCCACAGAGTGTGTGTGTTCCGGGCGTGGCCTGTCCACAAGGACACTAACCCGTCCGCTCTGCTGCACGGGGGCCTCAGACTGGCTGCTCCTGGGTCACGTGCCACACGGCTGTAGTGCATCCTGAGGGCGGAGGAACTCCCAGCCCTGCCTCTCTGTTGCATATGGGCTGAAAAGTGGCCCCTGTCCACTGTGCTTCTCCTGAGCAGTGTCCAGGATTTCAAAATGAATAAAAAACGGGTAGGCACTTGAACTTGGAGCAGGTGCGTCGTCTGTCTGGGGCAGGGAGGTACATTTGAATAGAAACCAACGTTCGTAAGCGGCTTCCCTGCATCCTCAAACGTTCCTAAGGCAACAAGATGGGGTAACATGGTTCTAAAAATCTGTGTGTCTTCAGCAGCCCAGAGCAGTGAGACCCAGTGAAATCCTCTTGAATTAGGAGTACTTCAGCTCTTGACCTTTTAGAAAGTAAATCACGGCCTTGAAATGTAAGCTATGCACTTAATGAAAGGCCCGTCTGCAAGTAACGGGGCATCTTGCCGAATTACTGTTGTGGGGCAGGTTGAGTGAAACCAGGCTGAGGGCGAGAAGCTGCTGCCGGGGGTACAGGTGTGGGGGCGCCCCCCCACTCGCCCGCCAGATGCTGCCAAGCTCTTCTCAGCTCACCCGGGCCCCACCGTCTCCCCTCCTTTCCCCCCAGGAGTACATAGCCAAGCAGTTTGGCTTCATGCAGAAGCAGATCGGCTACGACGTGCTGGCTGAGGACACCATCACCGCCCTGCTGCACAACAACCGGAAGCTGCTGGAGAAGCACATCACCGCGGCCGAGATCGACACCTTCGTCAGCCTCGTGCGCAAGAACAGGGAGCCCAGGTGAGGGGCGTGGCTGTGGCGCGGGCTTCCGCGTCTGAGCGCCGACGCTGCGGTGATGGTGGCGCCTGCCCCGGCTCCCTTGTTGGGGGCCCGCCCGTGCTGACCGGGCAGGTGTTCGAGGGCCCTGGGTGCGTCGTGGGAAGAAGGTGGTCCTGGGACCAGACCGGGGCGGGGACTTGCTCTGCCACCTGCCCGCTGGTGACCTGGGCTTTCCCTTAGAGTGAATTTCCTCTTCTGCTAACTGGGTAGCGGTGAAAATTGAACGAGGGCAACATAGGAAGCACTGAGGGGGCTGCACACTGATGACCCTGACTGCGGCCTGGTTACCTGCCAGCGACCAGTTAGAACGCCCTCCCGACCTTGTGTCAGCGGGAGCCTGCAGCAAGCCTGGTTGTCACTGGTGTTAGTACACGTTGTTACGGATATAGGACCCCCACTTGTCTCATCACACCGATCCCTCCCCTACCACCTTTCCCCTACTCTTCTCCTTACGATGCCACCACTGCAGTGAAGTGGGAGGAGTTGATTGTGGGTGTCACATTGTGAGAAAGCTGACTACTCCCGGCCACAACAGTAACGTTTCTTCCCTGGCTGGTATGGCTCAGGGATTGAGCGTTAGCCTGTGGACCGAAGGGTCGCTGGTTCAATTCCCAGTCAGGGCACACGGCTGGGTTGCGGGTCAGGTCGCCAGTAGGGGGCGCATGAGAGGCAACCACACATTGATGTTTTTCTCCCTCTCTTTCTCTATCCTCTCTAAAATAAATAAATAAAATCTTTAAAAAAAAAAAAAAAGAAGAAGAAGAATATTCCATGGAGCATTCTCACATGGCAGGGAGAGAGCAGTGAGCATTTTGCATGAATTGTCTCATTTAACCCTCAGACCAGCCCTCCAAGGTTGCACATGACATTTTCCATAGATGAGGAAACCGAGGCACAGAGAAGCCATTCCCCAATAACGGTGCCCTGAGGACATGGCTAGTGGGACCCACTGGGCTGTGGCCAGCAGTTGCAGCCCAGCCTTGCCCCTCCCTGTGGGCACCACTGCTTCCTCCCTCCCTCCCTCCCTTCCTTCCCTCCTTCCTTCCTTCTTCTGGCGACCAGGTTTCTGGCAGCACCATAGGCTCTGGTACCAGAACCCTAAACGTCACTCCTTTTGTCACAGGGACGTTGGATCGGTCCACTCGAGGGCAAGCCCGGCTCCGAGAGCCAGACCGTGGCCCCATCCACAGAGCACATTTTGTCTGGCTTCTCTTCCCCGGCAGGTTCTTGGACTACCTGTCTGACCTCTGCGTGTCCATGAACAAGTCGATCCCGGTGACCCAGGAGCTGATATGCAAAGCCGTGCTGAACCCAGCCAACGCCGACATCCTGATCGAGACCAAGTGAGTGACCGCTGGGTTTGGATCGGGGGCGGCGGGGCTCCTGCTGGGCGGCACGGGGGTCAGTGGGTGCCTGTGCTTGGGAGGGAGAACACCAGACCCTCGGTGTCTCAGACTCGGCTGCTGTCGAGCCGGCCGGCCATGGGAGGCCCCTTTGCCGAGGCCGCAGCTGGGAGTCAGGCCAGCTCTGGTTGGCCTCCTTGGCCTGCGGTGTCACTTCCCGTGCTGGTGTACAGGCAACGCGAGCTCGCCTGGGAGTGTCTCTCAAACACTTGGTTTCACTTAAGAGGTGAAACTTCTCCAAGTGTAATCATCCGTTTTAAATTTTAAAGGAGGTAATAATTCAGCGTTGCTATAAATCAGTGTTGGAAGAACGTTTTTGAATTATCACTGTTCAAAAAGTGTTCTTTGGGCCACAGAAGTTTTGGTTAATTGTCGTGATTCATTTTTAGGAAGGGGGGGACAGTGTGCCTGAGAAGTGTAGGGCCAGTAATGTGGATAGTGTGTAAAAACAAAACAAAACACCCAAAACCTAAATCATGCCCTACACTAGTGATTTTGCTTATTTCTCATGCGTAACTTAATTTGGAGTTTGGGCGAATGCAGGGTTTGTCAGCCTTGGCGTTTTCACGTTTGAGGCCGAACCACTGTCACGGGGGGCCAGGCCTGTGCAGCGTGAGGTGTTCAGCAGAGTCCCTGGCTGCTGCCCACTGGCAGCCAGCGGTCTCTCCTCCCAGCCTGTTAGGGCAAACGGATCCCCAGGCGCCGTCATGTCTCCTGGTTGAGAACCGCAAGCTGGACATTTATGAACAAGTGAGCGCCCGGCCCTTGTGTGCTTCCGCCAGTGGGAGGAACAAGACACGTCCTGCATCCAGAGGATGCAGGGCCTTGCCGGAGTCGGTCAGAGGTCAGCAGCGATGTCAATGCCAAACCTAACGCCAGTTCCCACCTCGTTTCATTTCCCAGGTTGGTTCTTTCTCGCTTTGAGTTTGAGGGTGTTTCTTCTGGAGAGAACGCCCTGGAGGCCGGAGAGGACGAGGAGGAGGTGTGGCTATTTTGGAGAGACAGCAGCAAGGAGATCCGCAGCAAGAGTGTCCGGGAGCTGGCGCAGGACGCGAAGGAGGGGCAGAAGGAGGACCGCGACGTGCTCAGCTACTACCGGTGAGGGCGTGGCCGGGCTACCCCTGGCCACTTGTGTGTGATTACCCCAGGGAATCGCGACCTGTGCTCCGTTGTCCCGCTGAAAGGCAATGCCTTTATGAAAAGTGTAGTGTAGGGTTTCATCTACACGCAGATGGTAAACCGGTCGCTGGGTGTGGCCGAGCCAGGAGGAGGCTGTGTGCCCACGTCTCCCCGCGGCAGGACATCTGTGAACAGCCTGGCACCCACGTGCATTTCGTCATTGCAGCTAAGAGTCCTGCTGCGTGGGTTCAAATCCTGATCTCTCTCCTCTTCATTAGCTTTTGGACTTCGATCACAGTATAGATCATCTTCTGTGCCCCAATGTCTGCATCTGCAAAAGAGAGACAAATAGCACCGACCTCGCAGAACCTCAGCAGAGCTAGGAACTGTGTGCCCGGGTGTGTGTACACTTTCTCTCTGTGTCTATCTAACACACACACGCACGCACACACACACACGTTTATTTCTGTGTCTGTATATACAAGCCTGTAATAAGACCCACAAGCTCACATCAGTCCTTCAGTCCCTTGTCAGCATCATGGGGTCTCCCAGCAGTCACCCTTTCCGGAGCCGTAGCTCCCTGGTCCGACAGCGTGAGCCTGGCTGGGGGCGTCCCGGTCTGTTGGCCCGTTTCCCTGTTTCTCTCTGCCTGTCACCTCCTCCACCCCTGCATCTCTTTGGTCCCAGCTCTAAGGCCTGCTGGCCCTGCCACCTCAAGTGAAGGGAATGGAAAGGAAAAGAAGGGAAGAAAACCAAGAAACACTTTTTAAAGGAAATGGAAGGAAAGATGGAGAAGTGCCAGGTATTTTTCTATGAAAAGAAAAGGAACTCGGCAATGGCAGTGCTTTCGCCGTGGTGCATCACCTGTACTCTGTCCATTCGGGCGTGCGGTGCGTCCTTCCACACCCTCTGTGTGTATTTCACTACATTCGTGTGCGTTCAGGAATAATACACAGCATTTCGTCCGGGCTTAGGACTCGATATAAATGGGAGCGTACTCTTAAGTTCCATTGCGAAGCCGGCCATCTTTATTCGGTATTGCTTTTTGCTACGTACTCATGTTAATGGTGGCAGATTCACCTCTTGGATTTTGACTACCGATGGTCTCCATTTCACTGATGTGCCACATTTTCATTGCTCTCTGACACTCAGCGTATGCCACAGTGTAGTTTTTCGTGTCCTGGGATGTCCTCGTCCGAAAGTGGAGGAGGCCCCGCCCCGCAGCAGGAGTGGTTCTGTGGGACTGCAGAGAGGCCCTGCTTTAAACTCCCCGCCACAACCTCAGCCTCAGTGCATACTCGTCCCGGTTGTCAACGAGAACTTTTGGTTCTCTTTGTCTCTGCTGTTGGTATTGGGATACTTTTTAATTTTGGCAAACTTAGCAAGCGTGAAATAGAATCATATTTAAATTTGCATTTCCCTGATACCTAGCAAGGTTGGGACTATTTTCAACTCATGGTTACTGAGAATTTTGGAAGCTTCTGGCTTTTTTTCTTTCGCATTGTGTGTGTATTCTTTTAACGCTTGACAAATCTTCTCCCAAAAATGAATGAGAAACAGCATCTTGACGGTCAAGTTTGAAAGGTAGCAAAGGTCACGTGAGATTGGAGGAGGGAGGAGGCAAAAGACATAGTGAGGAGCCCCTATTTCTCACACCGTGTTTTCACGTGTGTAAAAGTCAAAGAGGAGAGGTGGACATGGGCTGAGATCCTAAAAGTGCTATGAAACTGCTAACGAGACTCACGTGGGCAGCATCTTTAACATGGTCTCTGGTCTATTGAATAAAAACACAACTGAAGCCCTGGCTGGTGTGGCTCAGTAGACTGAGCGCCGGCCTGCGAACCAAAGGGTCACCAGTTCGATTCCCAGTCAGGGCACATGCCTGGTTTGCAGGCCAGGTCCCCAGTAGGGGGTGTGTGAGAGGCAACCACACACTGATGTTTCTCTCCCTCTCTTTCTCCTTCCCTTCCCCTCTTGTCTGGAAATAATAACATCTTTTTAAAGAAATTTTAAAAACACAACTGAAGAAAGCAGCAACCGTTGTCAGTTGGCCATTTTTTCCTCCTTTATTTTATAAAATAAACAGGGCAACATGGAATCAAGTGGGCACCTCATCCGTCCAGCGGAGCAGGGCGAGCCCACAGACCTGCTGGCTTCGCTTGACCTGTCCCTTGCTCCGCTCGGGACGAAAGCCGGACTTGGATGTACCAGCCTATTGTGGGGGTTGGGGTCCCTGCTAGGGAACCAGGGCCACCCTCAGCGACGTCGGAGCGGGAGCCTGACACCGTGTCCCTCCTCCAGGTACCAGCTGAACCTCTTCGCCAGGATGTGTCTGGACCGCCAGTACCTGGCCATCAATGAGATCTCAGGCCAGCTGGATGTGGACCTCATCCTGCGCTGCATGTCCGACGAGAACCTGCCCTACGACCTCAGGGCCTCCTTCTGTCGGCTGCTGCTGCACATGCACGTGGACCGGGACCCCCAGGAGCAGGTCACCCCCGTGAAGTACGCCCGCCTCTGGTCGGAGATCCCGTCCGAGATCGCCATTGACGAGTGAGCCGCCCCGCCCCCCGCCCGTGCTCCCTGTCGAGACAGGTGTCGCCTTCAAGCGTGTGCTCATGCTGTTCTTTGTGACAAAGACCCTGTGGTCAGGTCAGGCCTGATCATGCCGCGGACTGCAGCCACAGCTGTGGTTTTTAAAACTTACCGTAAGACGGCTGGCAAAGATGATTTCTTCGAGAATGTGAAAGATGGTGTGCGTGTATTTTTATTCGGCGGATGTTTGTGTTCACTGGCCCTGGTGCAAACAACAGCGCCATCTGTGCACTGGTGGAGAAAGACAGGTGACACTAAGGCTCGTGGCCAAGACGTGTGTCTCAGTGATGAATGCGAAGAGGGGAAATAAATGAGGGACAGGAGTGGGGTGGGAGGAGGGGAGTCTGTGGGCTTGCAAGGCTGAGCCCCGCCAGGAGGCCTCCCAGAGAAGACGCCGAAACCCGGGATCTTTTTCTTTCTCCTTCCCTTCCAGCTATGACAGTAGTGGGACTTCCAAAGACGAAATCAAGGAGAAGTTTGCTCAGACCATGGAGTTTGTGGAGGAGTATCTAAGGGACGTGGTCTGCCAGCGGTTCCCTTTCTCAGACAAGGAGAAAAATAAGCTTACGTTCGAGGTAACACATCAGGAAATAACCCGTGTGTCTTACCGGCTTTTCAGTGGCCACTTTTCTATGGGGTAAATAGAAATATTGATATTTTCATGTATGGTGATTTTTATCATGAGACTCCGATTTTGTAATAAGGGATTCAACTCAGTTCTGTCCCAGAGTAAGATAGACCGGATCCCCGTCCCTTAGCTGGATGGCAGCTCTGCTCTGAGGAGAAGCATGCGGGGTGATGGGGGCCGTGGAAGACGGTGGAAGGTGGTGTGTGCTCTGTACACAATCCTAGCAAACGTGATGAGAGGGAAGCCGGCGGGGCGCGGGAGATGCCCTGGCTCAATCACCGGCTCGTTCTGGGCTACCTTGGAAACCTGCACAGAGTTGGGTCAGCTTTTGTTACCTGGTCACCAAGCAGACTGGTAGCTTTGCAGGTTTTCATCCCTTGTGTCTTCTCCTTATGAAACAAGGTGATATTGGATCAGAAACTGGGAGTGAAACCCACGTCCTCTCTTACTGTTAGGAAGGCCGGCATCGGCCCTTTGTAATTGGTCGGTGTGAAGTGGGACTGAAGGATGCAGTGTGTTCAGTACCGTCTGCCCCCCTCTCTCCCTGTTAATGCACCAGGTTGTAAACTTAGCCAGGAACCTCATCTACTTCGGTTTCTACAACTTCTCGGACCTCCTGCGATTAACCAAAATCCTCCTGGCCATCCTGGACTGTGTGCACGTGACGGCCATCTTCCCCATCAGCAAGATGGCGAAAGGGGATGAGAACAAAGGTGGGTGTGGTGCGGGGGCGCGGGCAGGTGCGTGGCACCCGCCCACCACGGCATCCTGAGCCCGAGCTCCTGTCCTGTCTCCTTGACTTCCCACTGGGAACACCTCCAATACAAACACTAGCTGAAAGAGTAGCACGTTGGACACCCACAGACCCACGACTTAAGAGTCAAAGACTGTTAACGCTTATGTGCATTTCCCGTGTGTTTATTTGAGTTTCTGTGTGTTTTGCTAAACCGTTCGAAAGTTACCTCATAACCTAAATGTTGCTTATCTCTTTTTAAAAAGACCCATCCTGCCATCGGTCTCGATGAGTCGCGAGGCCCTCAATGATGGTGTCGATAAACGATGAAATAAACCCAGGTTTCAGCCTGGGTGCCCTGTCCCCAATTGTGAGTGGCAGAACCTGCCTTTCTGTGTTCACTTTTCCTCTGTTGAAGATCAGAGCAGTGCCTGTTAGGCCCTTTGTGCAGTAGGGCCCCGGCTCAGTCACTGTGCACGCGTGTCACCACTTAGTCTGTCCCCGAGCCTCGTCATTCCCGTTTCACAGCTGAGGAGACTGAGCCCCCAGGCAACACACTGGGCTTGTGGCCAGGCCTGGGGTCGCCTGCACGCCTGTGGCCCACGTCTGTGCACGGCAACGGGCACCTAGTAGGGGGCCAATAAGATGTGGCAGGTGAATTAATACACAAAAAGCCCCTTTGGGGATTTTATACTCCCTGACGCCCCTCGTCTTCAATGGGCGGTTCTAACCCTTTCGGGTCCCATGGCTCCCGAGAACGATCGGAGCAGAGACGTGTGGACTAGTCTGTCCCGGACAGCTCGCGCCCCCGCCCGGCACCGCGGAGTGCTCCGTGAGGGCCTCGCCAGGACGATGTCTGTCCCACCCCCATAGGCAGCAACGTGATGCGCTCCATCCACGGGGTCGGGGAGCTGATGACCCAGGTGGTGCTCCGGGGCGGGGGCTTTCTGCCCGTAACCCCCATGGCCGCCGCCCCTGAAGGCAACGTGAAGCAGGCAGAGCCGGAGAAGGAGGACATCCTGGTCATGGACACCAAGCTGAAGATCATCGAGATTCTCCAGGTAACCATCAGCCGGCAGCGACGGGGACCGGGGCGCCCGTGGGGCACGCTGACCGTGCCGCGACCTGCTTGGATAGGGCCGGGGCTTCCTGGGAAGGGGAGGGAGGCACGTGCTCAGCTCAGCCCCCCGGGGCCACTGCGTCCCCCTCCTGGGGCCTCCTCCCCTCTGCAGCACGCCCCAGCCCCTCCAGCCGCACCCGAACTTCCCCTAGCGCCTCAGCTTCCCGCGGCCTTTGGCCTCCACGTCTCCACCCTCGCCAGTCTCCTGGCGCCCGATCCTCTCATGGGCGCATCTGGGTGTGACCGATGCCCCTGCTGACTGTCCAGAGCGTGGCTCAAGGTTCCATTCAGCTCACAGCGCCTGCCTGCCTCCCTCCCCCTTCCCTTCTTTATTCGCTCAACAATTAGTTATGGAAACCGATTCCAGGTTAAGTACTTTCTAGCTCTAGAGATTCAGCATGAATGAGACAGATTAAACCTCTGCTTCTAAAGAGCTTAGATTCTGAGAGGAGGCATAGAAACAGACACCACGCACACCGCCAAACAGCGATGAGTGCTGAGGGGGCTGCAGTGCGAAGGAGGACCGGGTGGTCTGGGGCTGTGGGGGTGTCGTCTCGGGCCATCGGAGGCCTGGATGGAGAGCGGGAGCTGCTGTGTGCACATCTAGGAGGAGAGTCCTGGAGGCAGAAGCGAAAGGGCCCTGGAGGGGGCTTGCCTGGCAGGCTTGGGAACCGGTGGGGACCAAGAGGGAGTGGGAGAAGGTTAAAGGGGGTGGGGGTGAGCTCAACTGCTCTTTTGAGCAGATTTGCTGTGAAGTGGGGAGGTGGCCAGAGGAGTGACTGTCAGTAACAGGCGGGTTCTGCTCAGACATTTTAGTCGGAAAGTCGTGGGGGTTTGTGCGCTGAGTGGAGCCGGCCACTGAGGGCAGTCGTAGGAGCAAAGTCCTTGGGTGGCGGTGGGCGCCCGTCCACGGCAGGGGACGTGGCTGTAGGTAGAAGAGCCTCCCGGCCACCCAGCAACCTGGGTTTTCCTCTTTCTGCCCCTTAATGAATATGGCATTGTCACCGCCTCTCTCTTGCACCCTGTGCTGCCTGAACCCAGCGCCTGAACACGTAGTAGATCATTAGACACGTTTACAAATGTAAGGCTTTTGTTTTGAGTCTGCAACCCCACCTCACCAATGGCGTGAGAGCACCCGTGGGACTCCTCAAAATGACCACCTAAGGTGATAAAGACTGACTCTAGCAACAAAGGCACCCCACCGGGCTCATGCCCAACCGGAAGTGGAGAAGGGTCCCTTCAGCTCGGCCTGGGCTCCCCAAGCCTGCTACTGTCATGGTGTTGATTGGCAACGATGTGGGGAACATGGTCCCACCCTGAGGTCCACTCACAGGAGCAGCCTGAGACCCCTTGGTTGATGGCGTCATCCTAGCGAGTCCTGGGTCGCCCCTGCGTGTGAAGGCCCGTCGCTGGGCACAGGTGATGTGGACAAGGGGTTATGTCATCTCATAGGGAAGTTGAGGTGCAACGAGGCTGTTTGTTCATGGCTGTAAATCCATGAGAAGGGTCTTCCCCTGGGGCCCAGCGGTGGCTCACGCGATCCCATTTAGGAAGGACGGAGACGGCTTCCCAGTGGAGGTGGGAGTTCAGCTGAGCCTTTATGTCTGGGCAGATGGAAATAGGTGGACAGAGCAGGCTGGAGCCAGGCACCCTGGCCCCTGGTCGGCAAGCACGTCCTCTTGGGCTGGGACACAGTGGCGGAGGGGGAACTGCCAGGGGTGAGGCTGAAAGGAGGGCTGGATCGCACCCTGGAGCACTGTGGTGCCCAGCGTCACAGGGCCAGGCCCCGCGGGGAGCCTTCGGAACGTGTCGGCGGATGCTCACCTGAGAATAAACCCGTGTGGGAGCTGCTCGGGTCGACTTGGCTCATAGCAGCTGAGGCAGGAGAGAGTGAGGACGTGAGCAGACCTGAAGGGCTGGGAGGGGGGACCCGGGAGAAGGGGCAGAGGCCCCGCTGGCAGGGCTTAGCCATTGATGTGACGTGTGTCAGAGGAGGAGGCATCGACGACCCCAGGGTGGGCTGACGCTGTCGGTCCTGTGCGGTGCTCCGCTTGCACCTGAGACCCCGAGAAGCCACCAAAGGGGGCGTCCCGTCGTCAGCAGGAAACGCGGACCCGGAACCTGGAAGGAAGCCGCAGGCCGGCCTCGGTCTGGGAGCGCCGGCGGCCCTGGGGCTGAGCTTGGTCCCTGCGGGCGGAGGCAGAGGCGAGGGGAGAGTGGAAGGGAGGGTGTCGGTGAGGTCCTCCTGTGACGCCAGGCGGTCGCTGTTCTGTGTGGCTGCAGTGGCTGTCTGGAGAAGGTGACTTGAGTAGGAGTTGAGGGCGAGAGAGGGCGCCTAGGAAGTGGAAGCAGAGGGACCTCGGGGTGCGTATCAACATCAAAAGGCGCGTCGGAAATAAAAAGCGTGAACCAAGCTCACGTTCAGGAGTAAAAGCCCACTTTCTCCTGCTAATTCTCTGAAATGAAGAGCAGCCCACTTCCGCCTTCTCAAGGCCCAGAGCTGGCCTTCAGCACTGGCGGACAAGCGGCGGTGCCGCTGGGGGAGCGCAGGGTCCATCACCCATAGTTCCCCCTCAGGACGGTAATTGCTGGGGCGCTGAAGTCCACACTGGGAGCTGAGATGCTGCCAGCAGACCCGGCCGGCCCCACAGAAGCCGGCGGCTAAAGTGACCTGAAATCGAAGCCAAATACCCGGTGCTCTGGGTGCATGAGGCGACCCATGCGGTCGGCGGGGAGCAGGCCCAGCCGTGCGCGCGGGCTGGGTGACGGCCGCGGGTGGCGTGCTCGTGTAATCCCGCCTCCATCCCTGCTTGAACCTTTAGTTCATCCTGAACGTGAGGCTGGACTACAGGATCTCCTGCCTCCTGTGCATATTCAAGCGGGAGTTCGACGAAAGCAATTCCCAGACTTCGGAAGCGTCCTCCGCCAACAGCAGCCAGGAGGGGCCCAGCAGCGTCCCAGGTCGGTGTCTCCAGAGCGGCCCCTGGGTCCGGGAGAACGGCTGCAAGCGTGCGCTTCGGAAAGAGGGCAAAACGGGCTCATATTTGGGGATCATTGTATTTTGGGGCGAGATCTTGGGGGTTCTTCTCGCGGGTCAGGAGAGTCATTGCAAGAGCCCAGGGCCTCCTGGGAGAAGCCTCCCTTCCTTCCGTCCTGGAGTTTCTCGGTGCTAAGACGGCCGAGGGCTCTAGTGTGGGGTCACATGAAATGCCAGAAGAATAAAAAACTAAAAAATGAATAAAACCGTCTTAGAAAACGCACTGTCCACTAGTAGCTTGTACTCCTCGCGGACAGTTTTCCCTGCCCAGGACGTACAGGTGCAGGAGAAGGGGCAGGGTGGTGGCAGAAATACCCCATCCCACCATCAAGGCCTGAGCTCCCTCGGAAGGAGGGCAGCCCTGGCTGTCCCGGGCGGGCGGTCACGCAGGGAGTGGGGGGGCGGCAGCCGTGCGGGGCCCTGTACCCCAGAGCCACGGGACAGTGTGGTCGGGCTGGCTGGGCTCCGCCGCCTGGTGCGAGACTCAAGGCTAACCCCCAGACAGGGCAGGGGCGGGGTGCTGTCTGAGGGACGTTCAGCAGCAGCTCGCGGTCAGACCGTCCGCATCTGAACTTACATTCTCTCACGTTTCAGGTGCTCTCGACTTCGAACACATCGAAGAGCAAGCAGAGGGCATCTTTGGAGGAAGGAAAGTATATTTTCAGTTCCTGTTTCATGGGTGGTTCTGAGACTGGGGAGCCTCCACTCACCTTACCGGACTCTCAAAGGCCTTTGCTCCGCCGGGTACCCGGAAGGCTGTGGCCTGAGGGCTCAGGTCGCTGTGCTGCCCTGGTCGTAATCCCTGGTTCTCGGGTCGGAGCCATTGCAGTTGGCCTGGGGCAGGGGTGCGGGCCGGGGTGTCCTGCTTATAACAGAAACAGTTTAAGGAGGTTGCCCCAAGTACACACGTTACAAGACGTTTTAAATGGTGGGAAGTAGAGTTGAAAGAAAAAGGAGTGGCTGAACCCAGAGTGAGGTTTGCAAAACCCTGTACTTCTGTGCTGTTGGGATGCAGTTCACCCCTGAGCTCTTCAAGGCCCACGCAGCAGCTGAAACGCATGTACCGCTCTTTCATCGTCCCTGGCGTTACCGTGTGAACCTGTTTTTAAAAGACCGCACTCACTGCTCAGTGCTGACGTGAAGAAACGTGGTTGAGACTCAGGTGGTCACAGGGCCGCCGTGCCCCCAGGCCTGGAATTAAGGCCTGTGCATCTGCAGTTCCCACACGTCAGACTCTCACTCCTACTGTGCGACAGACCATGCCAGACACTCAGTGGACTGAGACAGCCGCCATCTCTACAGCCTCGCGCGGCTCTGGGTTGACGGGGCCTAAGCTGGAGGGTCTTGGCGCGGGTCGCTGGTGGGTGTGCAGTGTCACTAGGGGGAGCTGGTGACTGGGGCTGGCACTTACAACTCACATCACTTGCATTTGGGGCTCCTTGGTGGGGATACCTGAGAGGCTGGGACGTGTGTCTGTCTGTCTCTCTCTCCCTCCCATCTGTCCCCCCCTCCCCTCATCTCCGTGAATACGTTGGACCCCGTGTCTCTACTTCATGCTAAATATAAAACCCATGGAATCTGCATTAGCAGCAGTACTTACTACGCGGAAGGTGCTGTTTATCTGAAACACGGGGCATTTGGGGCTCAGCCTGACAACACTTCTGCGCTCTGTGGCGTCTCAGCCTTCCCACCATTTTTCTGATACCAAGCAGCAGGCCCCCTCTTCACGCCTCCCTGGAGCACGCAGCACACAAAGCGTGCATGCGGGACGCGTCCTCCATGCTTCCCTCGCCTTCGGAAACGGCGAAGGCCTCGCCCTTGGGCCCTCACTTGATAGTGGGCACTGACGCAGTCAGTGAGTGGCCTGCCGTGTCATCAGGACGTGCTGCTTCATGTGTTAGTTATTTAAATGGCACAGTAAAATAGCCCCTGATGCTGTGCCGATGACCCCAGTTTGAAAACCTCTGGGTTGTAATGGCTCATGGCCACACCCCTCCCTCACTGTGGGCTCCGAGGGCCTGCCCCGCCCTCCACCGGCTGGTGCCGAGAGAAGCCGGGAACACGGGAGCACACCTCTGGGCACTGTTAGGCCGCAGACCGTTGTCCTGACATCCAAGTACATGATCAGTGGGCTTGGACTGGACTAAGACATCGAGTTGGCTACAAACTTGAAACTACAAAAGGCTGGTCCTTCCCCACAGAGAGTTTGGTAGGCACTGGGTTACAGCATTTTCCGTAAAGAGTCATCTAATAGTGTAGAAGCCCAGCTGTGTGCAGTTCTCAAACCACAGACGAGGCAGGGGGACACGCGCACCAAGGAGCCCGGAACCCGGCGGCCGTTGTGACATCTTTGTCGTCCTCATACCCACAGTGTAGCTGAAGATGAGACGAGATTATTTTGTTAAAGGAGCTCACTGAAAGCCAAGTCACGAGAGGTGGGGACCAGAGTGCTGGCAGTCCAAGCCGCGGAGGCGGCTGGGCCCACGGTGCGTGCAAGAGGGAGGGGCTTTTGGGGTTCACTGGCCGTTTCCCTCCCTCGGTCTCCCGTAGTGAGGAGAACACCCCGCTGGACTTGGATGACCACGGCGGCAGGACCTTCCTCCGAGTCCTGCTGCACCTGACGATGCACGACTACCCGCCCCTGGTGTCAGGGGCCCTGCAGCTCCTCTTCCGACACTTCAGTCAGAGGCAGGAGGTCCTGCAGGCCTTCAAGCAGGTAGTGTGGGGCACTCTGCATGGGTGGGTGCACGTGTGTACATGTGTGCCTGTGTGCGCGCACCTGTGTCGTCTGCTGTGTGCCACTCACGGGCTGCATTCCTTTAGGTTCAGCTGCTCGTTACCAGCCAGGATGTCGACAACTACAAGCAGATCAAACAGGACCTGGACCAGCTGCGGTCCATCGTGGAGAAGTCGGAGCTCTGGGTGTACAAAGGCCAGGGCCCCGACGAGGCCCTGGACGGCGTGTCTGGCGAAAACGAGCACAAGAAGACAGAGGTGGGTGAAACGCAGGTAACGCCCCGGGGAGATGGACAGGCTCCTGGAAACCAGTTAACCTCCTCCCCTGGTTTTAGGTAAAAATGCCGACTGAGCTGGGCTGTGTTCTCACAGAGCGGCTCGTTAAGTAGCCATGAGAACAGCTGTTCTCCTGGGAAATTAGCTGCAACTGGTCTTGCTACTTCTCACGGGTCGCCTGGGACCGTGTGGCATTAGAGTGGGTCTCCCTGTCACACCCACTTGGGACAGAGCCTCATCCCTAGCTAGGCCTGGCCTGCCGCCCTCCCCCACACCAGCGAAGGGGCGCCAGCCCAGGAGGCTGCGTGCATGACCCTGCCAAGCCCCCCTGCCCCCGCCATTCTCTCGCAAAGGGCGCTGCTGACCGTGCGAACGGACAGGTGTCCACGAGTTGTAGAAACCACGCTCACGTTCACTTTGGTTGTAGGAGGGGGGCAGCCAGCCGCAGAAGCACGAGAGCACGAGCAGCTACAACTACAGGGTGGTCAGAGAGGTGAGTCCCGGCGCCTCTGCCGAGCCAGGGTCCGCGGTGGCCATGCCGACAGCGCGCGGTGGCCTTTCTGTTCCGGAGAAATGTGACGGGCAAAGTAGCCCTCAGAGTTCAAGGGCTTGTAGCATCGGATCTGGGTTCGAGTCCAACTCTGCCACTTCCTGTTTGCACGTCGTCCCTTTCCTTGCCTGTCATGCACCCACACAGGAGCACAGTGGCGGGGGGCTCGGGGGTAGAACTCAGGGGCTCACTCGGCGCCCAGCACGGTGTCCGCTGCTGAGAGCTGTGGCTTGTCAGAAACCTCCATGTGGGGGTGGCGGGGGGGGGGCGGTTAGCGTCAGGAGGCTGGAGCTCTGTGGTCAGTGCCGCAGGGCAAGGTCTCCCTCGTCCTTGGCAGGGACCCGAGCGTCTGCATGTTGAGAGAGCTCCCATTTGCTGTGGAAACCACCGTCCCCCGTTACTCTGGAAGGACGTGTCCTTGGCAGATGTAGACTCGCTGGGATGCCCTCAGCCGGGGTTCTACCTACGGGAGGGATTTCCCCTCATTTTAGGTTTTCATTTTGTGACCCCTTTGGCCTCCCTGCCCTCCACCCTCTGCAATCTTGTTTCCTGACGTTTCCTAGTTTTCTAAGGCTAACGCCTTTTTAAAAACTTTCTTAGCTTTATTGAGGTACAACAGACACAACTCTAACGTCCTCCAAGTAAACAGCACTGTGCTAGGACAAGACGTGCGAAGTGTTGCCCACAGCGGTCCCGTAGTTAGCTCTTTGGGGGCGGGGTGAGAACGTTCACAACCTTCTGTCCTAGCAAACTGCAGGCCAACCGCACCGCGGTCCACCCCGGGCCCCGTGCTGCACGCGTGTCCTCAGAACTGAGGCGTGGCCCGCTCTGTCCCCGCAGATCCTGATCCGGCTCAGCAAGCTGTGCGTGCAGGAGGGCGCGTCAGTGCGCAAGAGCCGGAAGCAGCAGCAGCGGCTGCTCAGGAACATGAGCGCGCACGCGGTCGTGCTGGAGCTACTGCAGATCCCCTACGAGAAGGTCAGGCATGGGGCCCCACCCAGTCCGCGGGCATGGGGCCCAGCCACGGCGGGGCGTGGGGTCCTGGATGCCTCCTCTTAGCATCCACCCGGGGTTGGCTTTTTCCCGAGTAAGATCTTTGCTTCTGCCCGAGGCTGGTGGGAGAGACTGCGGGCAGCGGCTGGCCGCATCCCAGGGTGAGCGGGCGCACTCAGGGCTCTCACGCAGCCACCCCCGGAGCCCAGGAGAGTCGGGCTGGGCGTGGCCTTGACCCTGACCGCCTGGCCCTGGGACGAGTGCTCTCTCCTGGTGACACCCCCCGTCCACTGCACAGCCTGATCTCCAGCCGCTCTCATCCATCCGCTCCCACACAGGCCGAGGACACCAAGATGCAGGAGATCATGAGGCTGGCCCACGAGTTTCTGCAGAACTTCTGTGCGGGGAACCAGCAGAACCAGGCTCTGCTGCACAAACACATCAACCTGTTTCTCAACCCCGGGGTAAGATGCCAGGCGCGGCTGTGCCCTGCCGCCGTGGCTGCCAGACGCATAACGGCGCAGCCCTCGTCCCAGGGGATACGTTTGACCCACTCTCACGAGGACATTAATCACCCCGTCTTTTGGGGGGAGAAGGAGGGGGGAGGTTGGTAAGGACAGGGGGAGAGATATTCCTGTATTTTTCATAATATTTCTCATTTTAGCTCACACTCTAGCAACAGACAGGCACCAGTTCTCACTCTCCGGCCCCATCGCCCTGAGTCAGGCACAAGTTCTCTGTGTTGACACAAACGCAGGCTAATCCACTGCAACGTAACCACGTAACAGTTCAGTTCGCGAAATACATGTTTTTATGTTTTACATGTGTTTCGAAGTTTTCAAAGAAAAATGGGGCACACTCTACACATTGTTTTGCATTTTGCTTTTTCATTTAATACGTCATGGCTGTTTGCAAGTTAGAGATAAGTTTTTCTCATTTGAGTTGATGGCTCTGTGACATTCCATAGAATGGCTGTGAGATGTTTTATTTTGTTTTTTTAACCGTTCTCATATTAGTGGACAGGTAGGCAATGTCTAATTTTTGGTTTTGTAAACAGCACTACAAAGGACATCCTTATACGTTCACACACACGTGCACATACACGCCCCCACCCCGCCGCCACGTGCACACACTCACTTATTAGTACTCGAGAGCTTGGCAGGACAAGCACTGCCGGATCGAAGGGCGATTGTCCCTCATTGCATTAGGAGAAAGAAAAGGCAGAAAGTAAAAAGTTTCAAGCCACCTACCTCACACCAAACAAAAAAGTCAGTAACTCCATAAGTCTGGGTAAAAAGTAGAAAATGAAGCTTCCAGAAGGTAACATGAAAAGACCTTCATCACCTTGTGGAGAGTGAAGTGTTTTCCCCCACAGTTTGCTAAAAGCTCTAATCATAAAAGAAGATACTGATACATCAGTCTTCTTTGAAAATGTTCATCAAATGACACAATGAAGACGTCCGAAGGGAAGCCAGGGAGTGGGGTTGGTGGGGGGGCATCTGCCATGCACCTGTCCGATAACAGAGTTCATGTCCAGTGTCTATAACAAACTCAGAAAACTCAAAAAGGAGAAACCTGACAACCTGGATTTTTTTTTTTTTAAGATTGTATTTATTTATTTTTAGAGAGGGGAAGGGGAGGGAGAAAGAGAGGGAGAGAAACATCCATGTGTGGTTGCCTCTCACACGCCCCCTACTGGGGACCTGACCCGCAACCCAGGCATGAGCCCTGACTGGGAATTGGACTGGCAACCCTTTGGTTCTCAGGCCGGCGCTCAGGCCACTGAGCCACACCAGCCAGGGCCACTTTTTAAAATGAGCAGGAACCTTTGAAGCGAGACAGCCCCCCACAGACGACATCCACATGGTCCATGACTATAGCAGAGAAAGGCAGGTGCAGTGAGAGAGGACTGGGACTGCCAGACAGGCGGTACGGAGAGTGACAAAGGATACAGAGTAGCCACAGGACAGAATGTGAAGCGTTAACATCCTCCGAAAGCTGTTGGATGCGTCTTCTAAAGCCAAACCTATGCAGACCCTGCACCCCAGCGATTTTGCGCTTGGATGTATAAACCCAGCAGAAATGCATGCACTGAGTTTATCGGAAGACACGCGCTAGAACATTCAGAGCAGCACCCTTCGTAACATCCATAGCAAGACTAGTGTCACGGCTGAGGAAAACTGGACACTTCCCCAAAGGCCCATCAACAGTGGGATAGAGAAGTGCTTTGTGGTTTCTTCGTACAACGACGCGTCCATAGCAGTGACAAGAACAAACGCCAGACACATGCAGCAGTGTGGGCGACAACACTGCAAGTGAAGTTTGGAACGAAAGAGGCCAGACGGGAAAGAAGGCATGAGGGTCGGGGACAGGCGACACGAACATGTGCGTGCAGGAGTCCAAGGAGGAGGGAAATGGGGGGCAGGCGTTCCCCTGGGAGTCATCCTGCTAGCCGACACTAATGATTTGTTTGGTTCTTGCGTCGTTTATTACACACAGTTGAGAAGCTTACTAGGAAGAAAGGCAGTGCCAAAGCGGGAATGGAGAAAGGGAGCTTTGGGGCACAGACACATGTCCCTGTGTTTCGGGCGGGCTCTTCTTTTCCACGCATGCGCCCTGCCCGGCCTTTGACCTGCTCGCTGTACCCCCGACAGATCCTGGAGGCTGTGACGATGCAGCACATCTTCATGAACAACTCCCAGCTCTGCGGCGAGATCAACGAGAGGGTGGTCCAGCACTTCGTC
The DNA here is from genome assembly GCA_004026545.1 of Mormoops blainvillei. Classification (NCBI taxonomy): domain Eukaryota; kingdom Metazoa; phylum Chordata; class Mammalia; order Chiroptera; family Mormoopidae; genus Mormoops; species Mormoops blainvillei. Next base: position 1,868 of record PVJD01005892.1, on the reverse strand, counting down.
CACTGCATTGAGACGCACGGTCGCAACGTGCAGTACATCAAGTTCCTGCAGACAATCGTCAAGGCCGAAGGGAAGTTCATTAAGAAGTGCCAAGACATGGTCATGGCCGAGGTGACCGCTCTCTGTTTCTGTGTACCTTCCTCCGGTGTTCCCGAGGAAGTTTAAAATTATTTAATCTTATCCGCATGGACTGGAGCCATACAAAGAGACAAAAGTAATTGTGTGTGTGCATGTGTGTGTATGTGTATGTGTGTGTGAGAGAGAGAGAAAGAGAAAGGTCTCGTTTATAAACTTAAACTGCAGATATAGGCAAGAGTCTAGTCTGATTTTTTTACAGCAGTAAGTGTACATTCATTTTAAGGAAGTTTGGCTCAGATTCTTCTGACAGGTGAAAAAAAGAAAAACAACCCCAGGAATAATGACCCAAAGTATAGTGGATGGAGATTAACTGTGGACGGAACCCCATGAGCCAGAACAGACTCTTCTTGTGGAATATACAATTTTTTTCTTTAATCAGCCACCTAACTGATTAGCTAGAAAGCACGTTGCTTGAGGATTCCCGAGAAGCAGGTCAGGAGAAGTGGGGCCGAGCCTCCCCCGTGCCCCCCGCCACCCCCCACCGCAGGTTCTCTGCGGGAGGCAGCGCCCCCTGCCACACCTGTGCCCTGGCCTTCCCAGACTCCATTTCATCTTTCCATCATTTTAAAAATGAACACTTGAGTAAATCTTCCCACCCCTTGGCTTTATAGTCCCACCTACGTACGTGAGTCCAGTGGAAGGTAGCACAGTGTCATGAAGGGCCGGCTGGACCACTTGGTGGCCGTGCGACTTGCTTTCTCAAACCCTCGGCGAGCTCTTCTATAAAACGAAGGTACAGCAGGGCTCACCGAGGAGCTGATTACGTGAGGCATTGCCGACCGTCGTCAGGCACACGTACTGAAGCTGGGCAGACCCCGCTCCCTGCTCTGGGCAGTCGCCGTACGCTCACTTGCTCATTGGACACGACGCCCACGAGTTAGGGAGCGATCTGTCCTGAGTTCCCCCGATAACACCCTGGCCCGGCGAGATTAGGTGGGAAGTGTTTGTCATTGTCATGGTAACTGGCCTGTCCTGAGTTGTTGCGTGGACAGCATTGATGGTGTTTTTGTTGACATCAGTACCCGCCTTGTAGGAGCTTTGGTGTTTCACATGGGGCCGAAGTTCATTTATCCTTAGGGAGACTTAAAAAAGCCCAGGGCTGGGGAACCCATGATGTGTGGCAGCACCGGGCTTTTTGATGAGTGTTGTAAGGAAGGTGTGTTTTCATTAGAAGTGGGTAATTTGTGAAGAGCTGGGGCAGTGTGTGAAATGGCCCTAACGGGGATACTTTTTAAGTATAAAAAGGAAATTGGAAACATTTTAAAACGAGAAACCACAACCTAACTCTCCGGTTTGGAGGGGCTAGCGGAAGCTGGGGGTCTCTGTTTCCGCTCGACCCGAGCACGCCGGCGCCCCCGCCTTCCCTCCCGAGTCCTGTCTCAGGACCCCTGAGCGTTCGGCGTCTGTGGATTCAAAAGCTGCTGTGGTGGCCGTTCAGCCGCTTAATAATATAAGCGAACAAAGCTGAGGCAGGTTTGGGAGGGAAGGGCCGGCGGGTCGTCGCCCTTCTCTGCAAGTAGACAGGCTTCCTGGTGCCGCCCCACCCTGCAGCGTGTAGTCTGAACACGGCTTGCTTTCCGCAGCTGGTGAACTCGGGCGAGGACGTCCTTGTGTTCTACAACGACAGAGCTTCTTTCCAGACTCTGATCCAGATGATGCGGTCGGAGCGGGACCGCATGGACGAGAGCAGTCCGCTCATGTACCACATCCACCTGGTCGAGCTCCTGGCC